>APFE030789871.1:0-36028 GCA_000404065.3 Pinus taeda
TTTTCCAGATTGTGATGTATTTCCTTCTTCATCTCTAGACTTTGTTGTCTTAAACTCTCGATCCATTTCTTCGACCATGGCTCACAAGGTCATGAAAGCATCTACGAAACCTGCATAAGATCCACATGGATAATCACTGCTTCCTTCTTCAGCCATCTCTTGTCCTCAAGTTGTCCTTCTCCTAGAGCCAACCTCTAGATCTCCTGCAACAAGTTATCCTTCACCAAGCTTTGATTTTTTCTTGGTGATCATGCACACTTAAAATCACAATTAACAACAACCTTCTCTGATACCAAATGATCCCAAAAAGATATTTAATTGAAATTGTGATTTATTAACTGTTAGAAAGTGTTATTACATGATTTAAAAACACCATTAAATACATAAGCATGGATAGCTGTTAATAAATTTTGCAGCATATTAGAATAGAAAACCATGAGAAGAAAAGTGACACAAGAGATTATTGACGGAGTTATCTTCAAGCCTACATTTCCAAGCCTTGGTCTTCAATGGGGAGGCCTCTATATTATAAATTCAAAGCCAAAAAAATACATCAAAGCTAAATCAACTAGATCCTTGGCTGGTACAGTTGTGTTCTACTCGATCTCAGAAATCCAATGCAACTAACTACTCAGAAAAAGACCTCTTACAACTCCCAAAATAAACCTACAAAGTTTTGCCTCCAAAATCCCCAAAGCTGCACTAAAACTCTTCTCTGCTCTACAAAATGTCACAACTCCTCTCCACCCTTCATGGCATTACATTACATGTATATATAGTGTTGGTGACTAACTTTAATGGCAAACATAGCAGTGTATTAAATTACATTTTTCATTGTTATAGCCATATACAATATTGTTTAGAACCGCACCAAATATTACATTCGGTGCAATGGAAACTATGCACATATCAACCATATACTATGTTTAACTCGGCGCGTTTATCCCGTGGCATCCGACAGTGTTAAACCATAAACTTCGTTCACCGTTTCATTTGCCGTTTGTGAGCACCGCTTACCATATGATTTCACACTTTAATATTAATCCACCACCATAGCTTCATAACATATGTCGTTGACATGGTTTATAACATATGCGCCATTCCATTGTTTTATAAATCAAATGCGCACTACATGTTTAATATTTGTTATGTGTGTATTTTAATAGATGGTTTTTGTTGCTGCTCCAACCCGTCTCAATACAGGAAGTAGAAGATGCGATGACCCAACTCAAGGATGGCAAGGCACCAGGTCCTGATGGCTTCACCACCAACTTCTTTCATGAGTTATGGGAGCTCATCAACATAGAGGTTTGGGAACTAGTGGAAGAATCAAGATCTATGCACTGGATTCTCCCCTCCCTAAATGCTACTTTCATAGCATTAGTCCCCAAAGGGGATGAATCAAATACGCCAGACAAATATAGGCTGATTGCATTATGCAATGTCATCTACAAACTCATCTCCAAAGTATTGGTGAACCGACTCAAACCTCTACTCCCTCTTCTCATCTTGCCGGAGAAGACTGGATATGTAGAAGGGCGTCAGATAATGGATGGCGTTATTCTTTCAAACGAAGTGATCCACTCCCTGAAACTACTCAAAAATCCAGGTATGATTCTAAAGCTTGATCTCTCCAAAGCTTTCGATAAACTTAGTTGGGAATATATTCATCAAACGTTATTGGCTTTTGGCTTCAATGCCACATGGACAAGGTGGATAATGAATCTCATCACCACTCCCTGTTTATCGGTCATGGTCAATGGTTCTCCCTCTGCGCCCTTTCGCCCCTCTAGAGGTATTCGTCAAGGGGATCCCCTATTCCCCCTTCCTTTTTGTCCTCATGGCAGAAGGACTTAGCCGTCTACTTCACCATGTTATCTCCTCTCATGCTCTAAGGGGTATCTCTCTACATGGTCTCCATCCTTTATCCCATCAACAGTTTGTAGATGATACAATCCTTTTTGGTCATCCCTCATCCCAAGAGGCAAAAGCCTTCAAAGCCCTGCTCTCTCTCTTCTGTGAAGACTCTGGAACCTCTATCAATGCCTCCAAATCCCAACTTTTCTTTTTCAATACCCCAGTCACCACTCAGAAAAACATTGCTCGAATTCTAGGATTCTCCATAGCAGCGCTTCCCTCAAAATACTTGGGGGCTCCTCTGCTGGACTCGGCCATTAAACATGCTTCCTGGAGGACGCTTCTCGACAAATTGGAAGCAAGACTTTCTTCCTGGACTTTTCGCTCACTCAACATAGCTAGCAGACTCATAGTGATCAAATCTGTTCTCCAAGCTATGCCTTTGTATCTTTTCTCTATTTTGGAAGCACCCAAATGGGTTCTCAAGGTAATCCCCCATACTTAAATCCGCAATCTTCAAAGAAGTTTTCTGTGGGGCTCCACAGGGCTCAATAGGAAATGGGCTCTTGTCAATTGGAAAGAAGTCTTCCAGCCAAAATCAAATGGTGGGATCGGATTAAGGGATCCTCTCCAAAGCAACAATACAATGGGAGCCCGGATATGGTGGAATTGGATTGCCAAACCACACATCCCCTGGGCACGGCTCTGGAAAGAAAAATATGTGCCAGGAAGTCAATGGGACGATCTCATAAGAATCATCCCTACCATTCCAAGATCCATGATTTGGAATGCCGCCAAGCTTCACAGCGCCTTCATACAAGAGCATAGCTTCTGGGAAATCCACTCAGGCACCACAGCTAGGTTCTAGGAGGACTCATGGCAGCAGCTCCCGAAATTGGCCTCTCTCTTCCACAAGCCAATCTGGCAGGCTTCTATGCAGCAAGCCAATCTCTCTCATGTTTATCAATGCTGGCAGCATCAACCATCTCAAGAATTTAAATTATGGAAACCCGCTAGCACCTGGCAGACCGATTAGCAAGAAGAAACCTACACAGAAATTGAACATGAGTTAAATCATAGAATAATCAAGCACTCGAATCAGCAGGACAAACTGAGATGGGGACATACACCAAAAGGCATGTTCACCACCAAGGAAGCATACCAATTACGCTACTCTAACACTCATACAGCAAAGGATCAGCTCTGGGATCAGGTTTGGCAACCAGGACTCTGGCCTAAGGGTTCCACCTTTCTATGGCTCTTAGGTAAGAGGCGTATCCTTACTTAGGATAATCTACAAAAAAGGGGATTCATTGGACCATCGAGATGTCCCAACTGCAATGTCAACTCAGAAACCATCTTACATCTCATGGACACTTGTCCACTAGCTACTCAGTTATGGGAGAAAATTGATCAATGTAATAGAAGATCAGGAAAATGACAGGGGGACATAGCAGATACCATAAGAACATGGCCAAATCACCCTTTCCATAGCTCTCTGCTAAACTCGTTGTGGAACATTATCCTAGGCTTTATCTACTGGATACTATGGAAGGAAAGGAACAATAGAGTCTTCAACAATAACAGCAGGCCGATAGAAACGCTATGGCTTCTCCTGAAGCAAAATCTCCAAGAAACTTTGGCTATTCGACATTGGCAAGACACAGATTTTCCGGACTCTCCTCAGGAGCGCCTCATCATGAAATCTTGGAATCTCGATCTGTCCTACTTGACCCATGTCAAATCCCGTCCCCCAACCAGTTCTGCCTCCCCTCTGAAGTGGTCCCCTCCTGCCTCAAGCTCTTATAAATTGAACTTTGATGGGGCAGCCAAGGGCAATCCTGGGCCGGCTGGTTATGAAGGGGTCTTCAGAAATGAAAAAGGAGCAGCATTGCATATCTACTATGGAACGATTGGCAAAGATACCAACAACGTTACGGAATTGGAAGGTCTGTGGAAAGGGATTTGCATTGCAGACCAAAAAAACTTCTTCCTGCTAGAGGTAGATGGAGACTCCCTTATCCTAATTACTGCAGCTACAAGGATTCAAGTAGGCACCTCGACAGCTAAGATAGCTTCCAGTTGGAGGTTGCTCAGTAGATTGGAAACTTTGGAGGAAAGGCTCAGGCGCCCCCATAGTATCACCTTCAGGCATGTAAGACGCACAACCAATAAGGTAGCAGATAGATTGGCCAACCAAGGGGTCAACCAGCAGCTCCCTTCCTTCTCAGGTCCTCTTAGTGCCTCAGATAATGAAAAACTCAAACAGGAATGCACTTCTTTGGTGCTACAGGACTACCCGATCCTTGCTGCAGGTGTTTGAAATGAGACATGGTACGAAGGGAACGCGTCGATTGGGTAGGTGGCAGCCCAGTTGCGCCATATGTTATTGCAATGGGATGGCACGCTGTCCTCGCACACCTACATTAAATGCAGCATTCACCACACCTCTCCAGCTCCCAGTTCATAGCACGATGGTGGTCCGACTGTTCGTCACTCCCGTGGTTCTGCTCCAGGACTTCAGCTCTGTAATGGTTGCTGCTCTGGGCGATTCTCTGTGCCATTTAGTCAGTCTGTCTCTGATAGCTTGGTTCTGCCTCTCGGCTCTGGCTCCAGAGGTTCACAGTGTCACTTGGTCTCTGTTTCCGTCTCACTCGGCGCATCCACTCCTCAGGTATCTCCCTCTCCGCATTCACCTTTGTTTCTGCCTCTCTCTACGCATCAGTTCCTCGCCCCTCTGTGCTTCCGCCCCTCTGTGTATCCGCCCCTCCGTGCTTTCACCCCCCTATGACATATCTTGGTTCATCAATATGCCGCGCAAACGACTCAGACTAGTGAGTAGGCGGGGCGGCTCATGAGGTCGTGCCATTCATTAGCACTCCTCCACCACCTCATACCCATCCTCGGATGCGTTGGAGTATGGTCGAGCTAATTACCCAGCTACCAGAAGTGGCAGGGGAAGAGGTAGAGGGCGTGCTAGGAATGACGTCTGTGAGCACAGTGCACATCCCACTGCCCGTTTCCACATTCCATGCTCCCTAGCGAACTCCTCTTTTATAGTCTCAGTCACGATTGAAAAATGTGAGAACGCGGCTCATCTCGAGGCCCCGGCAGAGCAGAGGCGGGCCAATCCCAATGTCGACCAGCGCCAAGTCACAAGAGGCTTGTCCACTGTGAACCCTGAAGCTGATGCAAGTCCAAGCGCACTGGCAAGAGAAGCGGTCCATCCGTCAGACTGAAGTGACTCAGAGCAATTTGGGTGCAAGATTGTTGAGGAACAGCTGTCTACCTCAGTTGACCAATGAACCAGCCAACGCCTCAGTTTTTGTTCTGCAGCCGAAGTAGGAGTTCGCCTCCCTTTCAATCTACTGCATCCGTGCCTGTTTCAGGTATTTGTCAACTCCACTTGATGGAGTCTGTCATTGTTTTGTTTATGTTGGATTATGTTTTAGTTCTGTTTATGCTGGAGTCAGCAAAGTTTAACCTCTTCATTAATTGTTGCATGGTTATTTTTGGGGTTTTTGGAAAGGTTAATATTCTTGAAAGTTATCCACTCTGATGTAATTCTATCGCTAGCTCCATGGTTAGGATGACGAGAATTACTCTGTCAAATGCCATCCTCCAGGCAAGAATCTTCAAGGCTTGCCTCGCTGTAACAATTTTTCTTTAATAATAGGAGTAGACCAATTGAGAAAAAAAATATATGGCTTTTGTTTTTAAAAATAACATTATAATAGATACATGCCATCGCCATGTAAAAATAACCTTTTAACCTCTTATTTCACGTTGCAACCAACCTTGAGATATTACCACTGTAACAAAGTTGGAGATCTGCCACTGAGTTGAACTTGTACTTTTGCCATGTGTCGAGCAGTGAAACATTGTTTCATAACAAACTTCCACAAGCAATTCTTCATTCATTTGGAGGTCAAATGCACCCATTCAAGTTGCATTGGAGTCGTTTCTACGAGCTCTACGCAATGGTGATCCTTCCACTCGAATCTAGTAACCTTGAATTTTAGGCTTTTTCTAGATCCTTAATCATCCATTGATCAATTTCAAATCATGCAATGAGGCTCAAGGGTATATTTATTATTGGAAAACATGAGAAAACCATAAACAACCAAAACCCCAACCCAAAGAGATGTAACACCAAGAGTTTGTGGGCCCGTTGGGGTTAGTTAGGCAACCAACTTCCCAGGGTCGTAACTTGGTCATATTATCTTCGTTTGGCACAGACGATACCTTGTTGGAAAGGTCTCCCTGAGTACTACAGGTTTCACCACATACCCCTCCCTATGGCTATGAGCCTGTCGCCAACCCAAAAAAAAACGTTGTTTAGGGGTCAAAACTACTCTGAAAGTTTAGGATCCGAAAAACTACTAAAAATATTAAACGCTAAAATGAACAAGGAAACAAATGAAACTGACTGGGGGATCTAGGTGGAATAGGAGGGTGACCACCAATATCCACTTGGATCATTCTTGACCCCTTAGGAAGCAATGGTCCCCATTGCATGCAGAGCCTCCATGAGGTGAGGAAAGTTATGTTGAACCTGGTACCTCGCGAACCACTTGCCCTGGTGAAGGAGTTGGCCTACTTTGACAACGATATAGTTGTATCCTCAATTGGAAAGTGTTCTTAATTTGTTTGTACATGATCTAATCAGTTGTGGCATGTTCCATGCAGTTTGGGTTGAGCTATGCTGGTGTGAGTTGTTTTCCAATGTCAGATGTGTCCAACAATGGTGGAAAGTATGGCCAAAGGCAATCTCCATTGAACACTCAATGCAGACCAAGGAACAGTGGGATGCTGAGCTCTAAGGCATTGTCACTGACGGTCTTGGTGATGGTTTATGGCCCATATCGGAGTGATTGAAGCTTGCGGTGGGGTCCAGCAAGGCACTCCTTCTGCAAATGTAGCCAAATTTTGTCGCCCACCTGGAACTTGAGTGGCACTCAATGTTGATCATGGTGCTTCTTGTACTTAGCATTGGCTCTATCCAATATATCATGGACCTGTTGGCAGATGTGTTGAATGCGCTCAATGAAGTTGTTAGCCCTTTCATCTTCGGACTGAACGTGAGTCGATTCTACCTGAGGGGATGCAAATGGTATGGCCACATCAATGGGGCATAATGGCTGAAATCCCAACCCTACCTGAAAGGGGTTGTGACATGTTGAGCTATGGAGAGATCTATTGTAGTTGTGTTGGACATAGGGGAGACTTTCATCCCATGTGTGTGGATTCTTCTAGTTGTACATGCATAGAATGTGTATGATCATCCTATTGACAACCTCTTGTTGACCATCAGTTTGGGGACGGAAAGTCGTGGACTTAGTAAATTTTGTATCCAGCATCGACCAGAGACTTTACCAAAATGCACTTAGGAATCTGTTGTCCTAATCTGAGACAATGGATTATGGGATCCAAAAGTGTACCCATACTCGCTCAAAGAAGAGCTTAGCAGTGGCCTTTGTTGTGATACTCTTCTTGCAGGCCATCATGATGGCCATCTTAAAGAATCTATCGACGACCACGAAAATGCAATCATTGTCGTGCTTACTAGAAGGAAGGCCCGACATGTAATCCATGGAGACAGATTCCCAAGGCCAAATAGAAGTAGGTAGAGGAGTATACAGGACTTTCTTCTTGATGGGTGGTTTAGCAATGGCGCAGGTGGTGTAGGATCTAATGTACTTCCCAACATCTTGAGGAAGTTTCAGCCAATAAAAATACTTTTGCAATACCACCATTGTTTTCTCTACTCTGAAATGTCCAGTGACTCGACTATAGTGTGCCTCCCAAATCATCCTGGCACGCTCACTTGAAGGAACACATATGTGTCCCAGGTGTCATAACAGTGCATTTTGAAGGTGAAAATCTGGAACTTCCTTCCCTTCTAGGAGTGTCTGGTATATGTTGTCGAATTCTGGATCACTCTTGTAAAGATGCGGCCACCCCAATGTCTCATGCCCACAAGAGTCTAGCATAGTGATCAGCGCCATGACCGATGGTCGGTCGAGGCAATCAATGACATTATTTTTTTTCACTTCTTGTACTTAATGTTCAAATGGAATTGTTGCAAATAGGTGGACCATTTCTAATGGTGATCGTTCTGCAACTTCCCTTGTATCTATATGAACTGTAGAGTTCGGTGGTCTGTATGGATGACCATTTCCTTCCCCATAATGTAATGCTTCCATTGACAATAGGCCTTCACAATGGAATTCATTTCTTTGTCGTAAGTGGGGTACTTTCGGACTATGTCTGAAAGTGTCTCACTGTGATAAGCCATTGGATGACCATGCTGAGTAAGAACCACACCAATAGCATAGTTGGAGGCATCTGTCTCAATCTAGAATGGTTGTTGTAGGTCTGGTAATGTGAGCACTGGTGCATAAAAGAGGTTATTCTTTAACTCAGAGAATGCTTGTTTTTGGGTTTCCAACCAAAAAAACTTTGCTTTCGCTCCGCCCTTGGTGACTTGAATTAAAGGCCAAGTGATATGAGAGAACCCCAACATGAACCTATGGTAGATATTGACAAGACCCAAAAAGTTGTGGAGCTCTGTTAGAGTGGTTCTGGTTGGCCAATCCCGAATGACTTGTATCTTTGATGGGTCCACATGTACACCCTGCTCATTAACGATGTACCCCAGATATTGAACGTAGGTTAGGAAAAAGGTGCATTTCTCCAAGTTAGCACACAGTTTGTGTTGGTGTAGGGTTTGAAGGACTTGTCGAATATGGTGGAGGTGCTCTTCCCAACTCTGGTTGAAGATCAAGATGTCATCTAAATACACCACCACGAATGCATTGGTGAAGGGTCGCAATATGTCGTCCATCAGTCTCATGAAGGTTGCAGGGGCGTTCGTCAATCCAAACGGCATGACCAACCATTCGAAAAGGCCCTCCTTGGATTTGAAGGCAATCTTCCACACATCGAAGGGTTCGATAGGAACCTAGTGGTAACTTGACTTCAAGTCAATATTGCTAAAAAATTTGACCCCCTTGAGCTAGTCCAGAAGGTCATCAATCTGTGGGATTGGGTACCTATTCCGGACAGTGATCTTGTTCAGTGCCCAATAGTCAATACATAGCCTCCAGGTCCTATCCTTCTTCTGTACCAATAAAATCGGGCTCCCACAAGGTGATGAGCTTGGCCTAATGTGCCCTTTCTGCAATAGTTCCTGAATCTACCTTTTGATCTCATCATTCTCCATAACAGAGCGTCAATAGATTGGCCCATTGGGCAGTGACGCACCCAGGCTCAGATCGATAGAGTGCTTGACCTAAAAGTGCAGAGGTACCCTTGTGGGTGAGGAAAAAATATCCTTGTACTCCTCCACGGCCTTGTCAATTTGTCGTTGTTGTGTAGAGTAGCCCTGCCTGGAAGTCGTGACCACAACCTTCTTCTTTCCCTTAGAGCGAATCATAAAAAAAAAAATTTCCTAGTTTGGGAAATGGTCTTATTGCAGTGATCAAAGAGATGGCAGTAGGCAGGGCTACCTCCGGTATCCTGTACAACTTATTAGCCAAAGTAATAATCATATAGCGAGGCTTAGACTCATATACAACATGTCACTTCCACAAGTATGGTTGTCCTAACAATACATCACAAACTTCAAAAGGAGCAATGTCACACAGTACCTCATCCGTGAAGGGCTTGATGCTATAGGTAAGGTGACACTGTTGGTTGACGCAAAGATCTCATCCTTGGTGAAGCCACCTGATGGTGTACGACTATGGATGTGTCGTAGTCTTTAGGCCCAGCTGCTTCACAACCTCTGCTAAAATGAGGCTCTTTTGGCTCCAGCTGACAACAATGAACTGCAGTGGAGAACCCTTCACCCAAATCTTTGATTGGAAGAGGTGTTCCCCCTCCTCTAGATCTTCAGGCTCAATCTTCTGGATTGTGGTGGTGGCCACGATGGCACTATGCTCTACATTAATGATCTTCTTCCCTTTGTCAGATCCCCTATTGGGTTTTGATTCAGAGTCGTAACCTACGTTTGATTCGGAAGCCTTCAGCTCGGTAACCAGTGACTGCTTGTCCCAACACTTACTTGTATTGTGAGTGGAGCTCTTATGGAACTCACACCATTTTCCCATGTCCTTCTTCACCTTGGGGGTGTTGTTCTTTGCTTGTGGTTTTGGCGGGTTGTCCTGGGTAGCCTCGCCTTGGCTTTGTCCTTTGTTCTGTGGTTCGGAGACGTCTTTTTCTTGCTTTGGAATCGTAGATCCAAAGTCTCACTTCTTCTATTTAAACTTATGCTCAATGTTGAGAGCGTACCGATACGTCGTGTCGAGCGAGGAAATGTCCAGGAATTTCATCTCGTCTTGGATGTACTTGTGTAGATAGTCATGGTACTTGAGCACCAAATACCTCTCACTATCCTTGATACCCAGCTTCGTCCGAAGGGTATGGAAAGTATTTGTGAACTCTGCCACATATTGGTCCCTTCCCTGCCGTAGTGTGGTCCATTTTATGTATTTGTCTTCATAGCTCCTGACAGGGTAATATTGTTTCTTGATGGCATCTCAGAAAGAATTCCAAGTGGGTGTGGCTGAAAACAGCAAGGTTTCACTCTCATCCTTTTGTTCACTGTAGGTTTCCCACCAGTCCTTGACATGTGGGATGGCTTTAAGAAGTGCAAAAGTAATCACTTCCCGATTGGAAAAATCATGAATTGAGAAAATATCATTCCAATAGATTTAACCATTTATCTATGGCGTCTACATCTATCATGCCTTCGAATATGGGAATATCGAAGTTAACTTATACCTTAAAACGAGTGGCACCTCCAGAGTGGTTGTTGGATCAAGATGCATCGCCTATGGGTAGTCGTCGAAGGATCTGGGAAAATTTATCCATCATCGCGTCCCTCCGGCACTCAAGGGCTTCCTTGAGCAACATTTTGAAAGGATCTCCTGCCCCATTGTCTTTCTTTTCTTCTTCAATGAGAGGTTGTCGGGTTTTGCAAGGCTGGTCTTGCAATGGTTCAACCAGATCAAGCCCTAACTCCTTATACCCTAACCTCGTTGGGGACATGCAAAGAAAAACAGAGAAAGAGCAGACCGCTTTGATACCACTGATATGAACTTAAACAGGATAACAACAATTTACAAATATAATCATAAACATAGAGATGCAGCAGAAAAACACTTCATTTCATTAATAGAAAAATATTGAACTATGCTTACAAACATAATGGAAATAAGATAGGTCGGGCAATGGTATCTTATCTCTAAGAAGAGATGTGGCGACTACATGCCTCTAAACTGTGTTACAATGAGGCTCAAGGGCCTATTTATTATTGGAAAACATGAGAAAACCATAAACAACCAAAACCCTAACCCCAAGAGATGTAACACCAAGAGTTTGTGGGCTTTGTTGGGGTTAGTTGGGCAGCCAACTTCCGAGAGTCGTAACTTGGTCATATTATCTTTTTTTGGTGTGTACGATGCCTTGTTGGAAAGGTCTCTCTGAGTACTACAGGTTTCTTCGAAAGCCCCTACTTATGTCAACGCGCCCATCGCGGACCCCAAATAAACGTCGTTTAGGGGGTCAAAATTGCTCCAGAAGTTTAGGACCCAAAAAACTAGTAAAAATAGTAAATGTTGAAATGAACAAGGAAACAGATGAAACTGGCTAATGGGGTCTAGTTGGAATAGGCGGGTGGCCACCAAATCCACCTAGATCAGGTGGTTTGGCCTCTAGAAGCCCTGGGTGGTTTTGATTAATGTGTTTTATGAGATCCCACATTCATTCTTGGAATATGGCACGAGGGTGACTAGATGGAGAGAGATTGGCTGAGCCATGTCTATGGTTGGGTGGTTCATGGAAGTCTCAAACCTAGTTGGCCTTTGCATCATCAATATGAGGTTATTTGTCCTTGTCATTTCATGAGTATTATACTGGTTTATATGTGGATTATGGTTGTTTCTTCCTTGGTATTTTTATTTTTATTATGTTGGTTATAAGCATGTATTATGGCAATGGCTATGGATGGATCTCATCATGTTTTTACTAGTAACTAAATGAACAATGTATCTATGACCTGATAAATGATAATTCAACTAATGATATAAGGGAACAATGCTTCTTAGCAATTCTTAGATAAGTATGAGACCCCTATGCTTAGCTCTGTTGTTAAGACCTGTAAATTACATATTTGTGACATGTTTGACGAAATACATGTCATGGCTAGTAGGGTCCATTCTAGTCCTTATTCAAGTAATTACATTCGCATCATTGTTTTGTTGTTATCTTTCAGTTCTGAAAGTGCCATTGAGTTCTGCCAAGTGACCTGAGTTCTAGACCAAAAAAAGTGGCACAAATCTCAAAGTCATGTGCACAGGTCTAAGGAGAAAAGTGCCCAGACGCATACATACCCATGTTGTGAAAGCGTCTGGAGCCTCTTGGATGTATGCTTGTCCATATCAAGGGAGCATCTAGGGGTTTAATGGTCTAAAATCTCAGTGGGACCCATGTGTTGGTAACCTGAGTGGTTGGGATGACTCCTAGCAATTTTGTTGCTGATGTGGAAGGTGTGTATGGTGTGTTTTCGTTGATTCCACTTCCTTAACTGGCACATAGGGATTCGAATCATAACATAGTAACTTCTCGCCACATGTTTACCCCGGTTAGCTGGTTACTTGGGTAGATGTGGGAGGAGGGTGTGACAAAAAGTTCTCCAACCACTTCTTTTGAGAACACTCTTTGACTAGCTTCCCACAAAAATCACCCACCAACGTCCTTCCAAGAATGTATGAAATATCCCTAACACTAACATCTTTCCCAACCAGCATCAAAACATTCTCAGGCCTTTCCCTAATGGAAATTTTCCAAAGATATGAAATAGGGGTCTATCACTTCTCGTCTTCATAAAAAACCCCATTGCTACACTACATTGCCTTCATTCAAGGGAGAAGCCAAAGGGAGGGCATTATCAAGGGACAAACATGGATTCAAATTAATGTCATTACTACAAGGTTTGGGATTACAAATCAGAGGTTCCTTACGCGTTAATGTGTTTGCCCTAAAAAAAAACAAAAAAATAAAAAATAAAAAGAAAAAGAAAGAAAGAAAGAAGAAAGACAATTACTAACGTGTAAAAAATAAACATTTTGCAAGACTTGTGTTTTAAATCTATAGAAATGAGTTGTAAACACATATTTTATTGCATTTAATTGGTATTGTATAAAAACAAAAATCTACAAAGTAAAGGTAGATTAAAAGTGTTCTTTCAAGTGACAATGGTTTTTTTTTAATATGCTTTAAAGGTCTAAACATTTTACAAATAATTTTTTTTTAAATCATTGTTTTATATTATAATTATAACGAAAACTTTTTTTTTCACAACATGAGACAAGATAGCTCGAATCCTCAGAAGATTTGATATTCCCTCAACCTTCAGGCCCCTCAAAACCATTCGTAATTCCCTTCGGTCGGTGAAAGATCATGTTAACCCTATGGACATGAAGGGTGTGTATTTGATTCCTTGCTCATGTGGGACGCCCTATATAGGAGAAACAAGGCGCTCCATCCAGCAAAGAATCTGCAAGCATGCAGTTGACCTGAGACATGGGAGAACAAAGTCTTCAGCCTTAGCAGAGCATGTGGACAAGACCAGGCATCATGTCTGTATTGAGGAGGCCGAGGTTATTGCCAAGGTGGCTCAGTTCCATCATCGTAAGTTAAGGGAAGCTATAGAAATTGAAAAGAGGCCTAACAATCTCAACAGAGATGATGGCTGGAAGGTAAGTAGGTGTTGGATCCCCGCCCTGTCTTCTTAGTGTCTCTCCCCCCCCGCCCCTTTGTTCTTCTGTTGTGCTTGCATCGTTCCCCCTGATGCCTTCTGATTCTTCCTCTTCCACCTTGATTTAGGGTTTCCTTTAGATTTTCTCTTGTTTTCTTTCTGTTTGTATAGTAGAATCTCCTCTATTATATTAATTTAATTATAGATTTAGATATCGAGCGACTATACATTCTCCTTTAGTTGCTTATGAGTATTATCATTAAGATTATCATTCTTCTTAATTTTAGATATATCATATATAATATATATATATATATATATATATTATATATAATATATATATTATATATATATATAATTTTAGTTATTTGATTTGATTTAGTTATATGATTTTTGCATTATTTAATTATTTAATGCATACATGAGGTTATTATCAGGTAGTTACTATTTATTCTTGGTTCTAATTTATTGATTTTATTTACATTTATATTTATAGTTTTATCTTTATTATATTATTATTACTAATTTTATTTATTTATTTATTTAAGCAATCTAATCATCTCTTTAATTATCGATAATAAAATATGGTAGGTCTAGATATCTCTCCTATCTTAAAATTATTTTACATTAATATTCTAATAAAATAATATATATATATATATTAATTAAACTAATTAATTGTGTAATAAACTATCCTTTAGATTTTCTTGATATTTATATTATTATTAATTAATAAATTAAATACAAATTAACTTAACTTTTAAAACAGCCTTCATGATTATTAACTCTCTTCGTGTACCTTAACAAACTAATTTATATATAAATTTAGTAAATAAATTAACAAATGGGTAACTTATGGCTTTAAACTTACCATTAAAATTATATATTTTTTTGTATCCTAATAAGATTAGTACTCATTTACTTCTATCCTAACAACCGATTACCTTTATTAATTTGACTAAGAATGGATATTATTAAATAAATCATTTTTATTTTATTTTATTTATACAATTTTAATAACCTTTAAAAAAAATTAGTTATTCTCTCATGTACTAATTGTACCTAATTTTACTTATTTATAGATTTAGAATACTATATTATTAATCTTAAGATTATTAAAATAAAAATAATATTAAATTTATTAATATAATTTTGACCTAACCTTAGAGTCCAAATTAGTCGTTATGTAGCCGTTGGAGTCTCTGCACAGTGTCATTTAAACGCGTCGACAAAGGTCTTTTTCAAGTGATTTACGCTGAAGCTCTTCTTATAAATATTTTCATCTCTATTTTTCACTAATATAATTAATTTTATTTAATTATTTTAAATTGAAAATTAAATAAAAATATTTTCATCTCTATTTTTCGTTAATATAATTAATTTTAATGTAATTTGCGATAGCTACTAAAATTATATCTATGCAACATGTTTCCTTTCACTCAAGATAATGAAAAAAATAAATATATCAGTTTTGTGAAGTGGAATGATTAAATAGTAGACAAAACAACATCGTAGGTATAAATCATACATCATAGCCTGATTCCTTATACCTTTTCATCCTACCTCTATGTTATTCATGTGACCCCTCCGTACAATGGTCGAAGTATGACAAATTAATTAGTCCGACTGGGTCCCTGATGGATAGGTATAAAAATAGTTTTTTAAAACTATAGTACACGAAGCATCCATCAAATCAAGACTATAATTGATTTTGTGGACAAGTGTTATATTATATTTTTTTCCTTAATTTTATTATTTAAAAAAAAAATATCTCAAAAGTACAATATAGACTTCATAAAAATTGTCACATTTATGTTTATAGTTAATAAAAACAGGAGCTGACGAGAAGATGGAGAGGATTATTGGCGTTATCCGTAAGGGTTTAGGGTAAAACTCTAGGTTTTTACTGCATCTCTCTGCAGACAACTGGAGCAGTGTACCCGTCTACCGACAGTATTGCCCGTCGTTTCCGTTACACCTTGTCCGTCACTTTTTGTTGTCGGTTTCTGCTTGCAACCTGGGGGATACAATGGAAGTTGAAGAGCTCGATTTTTCCTAGGATCCCTATCTGGACCGTGTCATTTTTGGGAATCCTAACTTCACTACGCCGGCATCTAGCCCTAACTTTCTGTCTGACCCTGCTCTGCCTATTTCATTGTTGGTAGTTTCATTTTCTGGCACTGTTTTGCTCCTCCACACATCGGGTCGCTCTCAATAGAATCCCCTGCTTTAGATTGCCCTCCATTATCACCTGGTACCCTGCACATTTTGATTGCAAATACACCTCCATCGCCCTCTTTCGATCCTCATCTGTCCATATCGACTTTTTTCACCATGCCGCGTGAAGACATCCATACCACCACAGCTCAAAACCCTCCCTCATCTGCTCACTCGCCGTCGGGCTATTTCGAGACCCTTGCGGTCAAGGTAAAGTCTGTAAAAAATATTCCTTTGGAGGGATCCCCAGGTCCATTATCAAACCACCCATCTGCACCTCGTACAGGCAAGAGAAAGACCAAGTGCATGAAGGCAACCTCCAAGGACATCACCATCCGGTTCGGCGAGACCTCTGCAATTAGGGAAGCAGCATATATGGCTAGCACAGTGCTTGTTGGTCATGTCCGCAGCAAAGCATATTCGGATACCAGACTTACCCTATGGGTCAAGGAGATATGGGGTGGATTGTTGAAGGAACTGCCTGAGGTACAGGTCCTTCCCAAGGGGTAGTTTGCTCTTCACTTTGCAAAGGAAAACTATACGGATTTGGTTCTCGCCAAGTATTGGCACATCGAGATGGCTCTGGTCCTTCTCAAGTGATGGAGTCCCTTGTTCGACCCTTAGAGAGAGAAAATTGGGGTTGGGCCACTCTGGGTGCGCTTGCCTATGCTTCCTTTACAGTACTGGTGTGAGGAGGTATTCATCAAAATTGGTAATGCACTCGGTACCCATCTGGACCATGATCGAACATTTGTGCAATCAAAGAATAGAACCCTCGCTCGCATTCTGGTCGATTTGGACACTCGTGAGGGTTTGGAGTAGAAGATTACATTACAATGGGGGAAGTTTATCAAGGTCCAGATCTTGAATTATGAAGGGGTTCCGTTTCGTTGTTGGCGATGCCACAGGGTGGGACATATCTTCAAAGGTTGCCCTCTAAAAAAAAAAATTAGAGGACACCCCAAAAGCATCACTTGCACCATCCAGGATTGACTCACCGACCATTCTACGCTCTCTTGTTCTGGGTCCTACTCCTCCGGCAAGCAATCCCCTTCCTAAGACGGTGGATGATGTGCACAAATCGATCTCACCGCCGCTCACTAGGTCTCAGGCAACTGCTGAAGCCGCAAAAGATTTGGGTACTCTAACCTCTTCTGCTTCATCTGTTGCTATTTATTCATCTTTTGTTGCATCTTCCATATATACATTTGTGGCACTTTGCACTATGTCGTCTCCACCCTTAATTGCCACTACTGCCCCCACATTGCATTCGCTTACTACATTCTCCACCTCTCCATCATTCTCCAGGGTATCATCATCTCATCACTATTATCTTCACTCCCGTACCCTAGCTAGCGATACTCCGGTTCAACATGCTGGATTGGGTCTCACACCACCCGGTTTAGTTCCTCTGACATCTCAGGGGAGGAAATCTGATCTCTCCAAAGCCATCAAGCATGCGGGGGCTGAAGTAGCCTCTAGCCATCAATCCACTCTCGATGGGGTTCTTAGAGCTTTGAACATCCCGAGTGGAGTTCCCCGATGAAGTGTCTATCATTCAACTGCAGAGGCATGGCTAGTGCCTCCAAGAAACTAGCCCTGTGTAGACTCTTTGAGGTTGAACCTATCGATATCATCTTGCTCCAAGAAACCCTAGGTGTCGTTGAACACATTACCAGCTCCCTTTAATCTATATCCCCGGGTTGGACCTTCTTGGCAATGGATGTTGTGGGGAGATCTGGAGGACTTGCCATTGGTTACAATCCCCACACCATCAGGGTTTCTGAATCATGGGGAGGCCACAGATTCATTGGCATAGATTTTTCTCGATAGAGCTTGGCTCCAACCTTCGGGTTGTCAATATTTATGGACCCTTTCATCAGAGGGAGAATTTCTGGCAACATATGCTAAATCTCTCAATCTTATCTTCTGATCACATCATCCTAGGAGGTGACCTCAACTTCTCCTTGGGTTTCTGTGAATCTTGGGGGTCTATGGCTCAAATGGATCCAATCTCGGGGTTTATGACTAACCTTCTGGAGCAGTACAATTTTGTGGATTTCCCCATGAATAAACCCCTCCCCACTTGGAGGAATAGAAGGGTGGGTGAAGCTACACTTGCGTGAAGACTAGACAGATTTCTTATGAAGGGTCCCCTCTTGCAACATCTGCATCACTACAAACAATGGGTTGGTTCAGGGGGCATTTCGGATCACTCCCCAATCTATCTTGAGGTTTTGGGCCCTCATCCTAAACCAAAAGCCCCTTTTAAATTTAACCATGTTTGGTTATATGACCCTGCCTACATTAGCTTGGTTTCGGACTTCTGGGTTGCCAACCCGATTAATAGATTTGATTCATTGGCTAAAGGTTTTTGTAATATTTTGTCCAAGCTCAAGCATCTAAGGGAGAACTCACTACTATCTCACATTGAATCTGTGTTGAGCTCTTTTCTCGATGAGAGAAGCTTGGGGTTTATTACAGCTAAAGACAAGTCGCATCTGATTGAATGTGTATTTGTGATTGTGTATGAAAATCGTTGTTGTTTGGACTTTATTTACATAGTTGTGCATTTATAATGAATGTGGATAACATGTTTGATATGTACTTTGAAATGTGTGTATATTTTCTTTAGCATATGGCTTGATTTACTATCTACACTAATTTTGTATGTTTGGATATTTACAATTGTCTATGTATGATGATCAAAATTTGATATGCAATGTTTGTATGTATTTATAATTTTGTGTGTGTAGTAAGTAAATTTGATGGGATGTTTGTGTGTTTTTGTATTTGCAATATTTTTGATGTTTGAATGTTTGTGCATTTCAATGTGTGTTATGTTTGTGTATTTATTATGTGTATTTATTGCTTATTAGATTTTAAATTAAAAGTATCAAATAATGCATTGATATAGATAATTGTAACATGTTAATTGAAAATCTTAAATGTTAAATCAACTTAAAGTTATGTAAATGCATTTCACTTAATCAATATAATATTTTTCCAACCACTAGATTTTGTGATAATTGCACAATTTTTGGATGCTTGTTTAGTGGTTCACTTCATGTAAGATCAAGTTGTATGTTTTTATTGTATACATTGATTGATGTGTTTTTATATTACTTTGTGATGATAAATTTAAATGCATAATTTCATGTAATGATTGTCATTTGAGTTTCATTTATATGATTGTGTTTTAGAATGAATGTGTGACGTATTAATATGTATTTTGTAATCATTAAAATCATATTATTCACCACATCTCATCAAGTCTCAATGTCAAGATTGATAGTAATATAATATTAATTGGTAGAGTCAACGTTGATTTATAGGGAGTATTATTCTAAGATGAGAATTTATGTTTTCAATTTTTACAATACTACAAATTAATTGAGAATTAAATTCAAAAGATGTTATAACTAGACATTTAAAACAAGACAATATTGCTCATCAAATCCATGATACAATGCCATGAAATATGGCATCCTTATTTTCCATGTGATCTACATACTTCATCAAGATGATCTCTGTGTTTTGGAACATTTGCGAGGGATTCAGATCATATGCAACAAGAGAAGCCAGTCTAGTTGAATCTCCTAATTGACATGCCATATTCATTGGTTGCATTTGCTCAAAGGACCTTTTTGTACCATAGGTATTTTCGAGAAGAAGCTTAAGGGTATTATAAACACAAACCAAGTTTTTCTACCTTCCTTGATCCCAATAAATTTCTCGTCACCTAATCTAATCCAAAAATAAACATAGATGCTCTAATTCCTCTTAGGGGAAATGTAATCCCTACATATGGAGGAAATCATATAAAAAACTTGAGCAACTCTAGGATATGTTTGTATGAAGTGTCTACTAGTTTATTGAATTCTACCAAACATCTCTATGATATAAAGTGTCTATTGTGCCAAATTTTCTCACTTGTAAGTGAATAGGGTAAAAAAACCCATAGTACCATACATGTTCTCCCTATTATGTACCTAAGCACCAACAAGGTAAAATTTGTCGATCAGAAAATAGTTATAGGCTTCAAATTATACCAAATGAGTCAAATCATGCATAAGCATACTTGCTAAAGCCATTATATATTAATTGTTGAGTACATATCAAATTTTATTAGGCATAATAATTTCTAGACAACACGTAGGTGTTCGAAATACTGAGAGGGGGACTGAATCGGTATTTCTTTCCAATTGTTACTTTTACCAGTTAGATCACTTATATTTAGAACAAAAAATGAACAGTAGAAATAAATTCCTTTATTAATATAATCTTTACAATGAATCAAGTACAATATAGGTAGGGATCAAACCCCAAAAGAAGATGCCCAGGCTCAAACCTAGGATGTGCCAAGCACCTACTTGGACTTTAGTGAGGCTTCCACCTCTAGTTCCTTGACCCTATCTTATCCAAGGCACCAACCTTGAGTTTAGGAGCACCAAATCCAAGGAAACCAATCCGATAGCTTCGCTTTGTCAAGATACGTTTGGTTTCACGACTCCCAAAGTCTTCTTCACCGAGCCCTGTCAATCTTCAATTATCCCTTCACTTAGTCTCCACATCACATCATCATTGACAACCTTGTCATACAAAAAGTGTCACCACTGTTATTCATAATACCCAATCAATCTCTTCAAGTTACCTCATCATGACATCAACACTGCATTGTGATCTTCAATACAACACTTCAATGTGTCTTCAATGAACTGCACCAAGTTCTGCACCAGCTCTAATAATATTTACGCACCTTCTTCAGATCTGGTCCAAGGTTACTCCCAAAGATTACTTCAAGTTACCTCCAAAGTCTGCACCAAAATTTGCACCATGACTTATGCACTGCACCAATATTTCAACACGAGATTATCTCAAGACTACTGGGCCACTGCTGCACCAAGACTTCAACACTAGATTGTGACAATTATTCTTTACAAATGTCCTTGCACCACACTGCACCATACCACTATTCAAATTGTTCCAATACTTCTACACAAGGATTTATACACCATACTACATCTATTCTGCACCATACTTCTTCATCAATTCTGCACCAATATTCTTGCACTAAGACTTCAACATTGCACCAATATTTTAGTACTGCACCAGGACTTTTGCAACACAACTTTACCAATGTCCTTACTGCACCAAAACTTCAGCAATAATATTATGGCATCATGCTGCACCAATTTACTGATCTGAATTTTGATATGCTGCTACAAGCCCGAATATGATACCTCGGGTCCGAATTAATATGCCACTGCTCAATGCTTCATTATACTCCATTGTGCTATCTTTAGTTCATGGTTTCTTGACTTCATTGTGCATTAGGATGTTTGTAGTTTTTGTCATGAGGAGATCTTTATCTTCAAGGTTTCATTTGCAAGTGTATCTACCATAGTCGAGGCTTGAACCAACACACAACCGGAATCCAAAAAAAACTATACAATCCGCAATCCAACACAGTCTGAGGGTTAATACTCCAATAAAATCTTAGGGCTAATAATCCAACACACCGTCATTACCATGTGATCCTACCTAGTCCAAAAATTGAACCAACAGTTCGAGGTTGGTGTGTCCTTGTTTGGTGCACAGTTCAGTATTGGTGCACAATTCCATGTTGATTGGTGCACAGTCCCATGTTGATTTGAGCATAGTCTGAAAGCCCTTAATCCACAGTTCTCACAAAGACAGATCCTTTAGAAAAATGTGCGCCTCATATTTTTTAGGGGATGTTAACTTACCAAGCGCTAATCCACAATTTTCCACATAGATAAATGTATGCTTTCAGAAGTATGTGCTCTTGTTTTTCACGAGATGTGAATTGTTGTATCTTCTTCCTTATATAATTTGAAATACTCTGAGCTCTAAATACATTGAGGGCCTCCTATATATATATTTTCTTGTGCATGAAATAAACAGACATGTCTTTTAGTTAAGCCTACATGAATTTTGTTTAGGCATCGGTCATCTTACTGGCAGAAGCTTGCCTTAAACTTGTAAAATCTAATTCTTGCTCATCTTTAGGAGATTTTGCTCAAGTAATAGCTCTTTAGAAAGGCAAAACTATGCTTTACAAGATCGTGTAGGTGTCATCAAGGAATTCTACCTCTAAGATAGTAAAAATGAATTTTTAGTGTGACTGACTAATTATTAGTGAAGAAATGAGGGTAGGGTAGAATGCCTTGACTATTGTGCTTCTTCATAGATTAATTTCTTCATTGATTGTCTTCTTAATCATGTACTTGCCTTCTTCTTCATAGAGTCACCATCATCATGTCCTTGATTTCCTTCTTCATCACCTTGTCTTCTTCAACATATGGTCACCATCATTTTGTAGTCTTCATTATTAGGATCACCGGAGGTAAGGACATCAAGCTTCACATCATTGGAGGTAGGACATGTCATCACGTGTATTTCTTATAGGCCTTCATCAAGTATAGAGATATGGTAGCATTTCATTATGATCAAGATACATGATTGACACTTCATTTGTGTCTTCATCACTTAAACAAGAGTTGTAGTCATCCTCTACCATCTTCAAGAATATTTTCCATTTCGGTCACTATCATATCAACAATTGAAATCAATGACAACCTAGATTAACAGTGGGATGAAATGGTCCTTGGAAAATGTTCACTTGTTCAATTTAGCAGTCTTAGTCTTCTTCAACTAAGAGCCTAATTCTTTGCATAGAGTCAATGGGAACATTCAACTTTAACACATTGTACCAAGCCACCAACGAAGGACCCACAAATGGATACATTGTATATGATTAATTGTGCAAGTTGTTGCTTGATCTAGAAATTGTTAAGTGAAGAGAGCTTCATTCTTGTTCTCATATTAGTTTTCTTCCATGAGAACTTGCTAAGGGTAGATGGAGGTTTAATGATTAACATTAATATCTAGGTATGCATCATCAATGTCAACACTTATATCATTTGATGTTGTTCAATAAGATAGGCATTTACCTTTTTGGCCTACAAGTAACAACATTCATTATCAAAATGGCAATATCTCTTATTGATAGAATCATTGTTTCTCCTCCCCTTTGCTAGTCAAGCTAGGTGTTTCTTGATTATGAGCAACAATGATCAACTCACCATCTTGGAATATATTTAGGAGGGATGATCCAAGAAGGAAATTGGGAAGAGCTTGAGCTTTTTGTCAATGTGAGAAAGAAAACCTAAAGTATACTTTATCAAAAATGGTTTGCTTTTGATGTTTAGTTGTAAAAGGTGGCTACATCCTCCATTGGATGGCACATCTTTTCACATCCTACAGTCCCAACCCTCCCCTCCAAATTGATAGTCTATGATAATAATATCTAAGAGATAACTCACAGTCCTTGTCGAAGGAGAAAAATGACATAGAATAACTCAGAGTGCTTACCAAAAGAGAAAACTGACATAGTGTGAGGGTTCTTTGATTATTATAATTCAGTTCAATTATTTAATTCCTAAAATAGGATATGAAAATTTCATCGTGATGACATGGAAAGGGGTTTTGACCCTTCTTTTATATCTACATGTTTTTTTTTTAAATTAACAAACACTATAATGGATTATATTTTTGCTTCGATGACATGGATTGTGCTTTTGTTGTCTAGTCGTAGCCTTTTTTGTCTTGTTGTAAAAGCTGGAGCATCTTTCCACATTATGAAATATGAGTCCTCCTTTGCAAATGGAATTGGTATCAACATCTAAGAGATAAACATAACCAACATTGCAGTCCCAACCCTTCACTCTTAATAAAATTGGCAATCTGTGATAGTAAAGTGCGAGAGATAATTGGTGTTGCTTATCAAACAAGTTATATCAATAGTCAAGGATCTTGATTGCTTTAATTCAATTCAATTTTTAACTTCATATTGGCGTTGGCATTGTAGTGCCTCTCCTCCTCCTCTTAGAGTTTCCTGCATTGTGTGGATTTATTAATTCTTCAACATATAGTTGTTGAGATAGGAGAGATTACATTTCGGAATATGGGCTTTTGGCATTAAGAAACTAGTAAACGACATCTTGAACAAATGTGGCAAAGGAAAGAACCAATTATAGAAACCCACAAAGAAACATTAAAAGTGGAGTAGGAATAAAATAATTGTGATCTTGAACTAATTTCGTAGCAAAGGAAGTAGATGTCTTTCTGAAAAAAAAGATAGGAACATGAAAATAAAATGTTTCCAATTGAGCAAAGGGGTAAAGGAAACAACTTGAGCTTTTGAGACATGGTGTATAGGTATGTGTCCAACGGTGTTAACACAAGCTCATATTAACATTCTTCAAGTTGTTGCTAACTACCTAGAACGATGTTAACACAAGCTCATATTAACATTCTTCAAGTTGTTGCTAACTACCTAGTTGTTTCGTAGATTATAAAAATGTGAGTAGTTTAACAAATATAAGTTTAGACATTGACTGTTAACAACATCGGAAGGTGGGAAACATTAGTTCCCAACTAATCCTATGTTAACAAGTACACAATAGTGTTCACAAGAAGTGTTGAGGTCTTACAACTTATAGTTGTGGAAGGTTTAAAGCGATAATCTGGATGCAATGTAGAGCACATGCAACCTCCTTGGTGGACCTTATGTGCAAGATCACAAATCCATTTATAATGGATACCCCATCACTCAGAAGCTTCAAAATATGGAAAGGTTTGTCAATTTGGCTTTTCCTTCTACATTTTCCTCTATTGCCAATTGTTATGAGTATAGGTAGCCTGCATTGTACATACTCATAGAAGAAAGAAGAATGCAAATACCGAAAGGAGAACATCAAATCATACATGTTTTACAATATTGTTTTATGTGGTTATATTTGTATAAAAATGGTGGAGAGTGATCATAGTTGACCAAGTCTCCAAGAGTTACAAGTATCTGATACAAAGTTAGGTGAGTGATCATCTTTGACCGAGTCACCAATGAAATATTAACGACAAGGTAGATAAACTACAAGACATAAAGTACAAAATAAATAACATATATATAAATATATATTACATATTTAGACTAAATCCAATATGAATTATGGACAAAGTATGATCAATTTTGCGATGACGAAAACAAATGTCGCCAATTTCTATTGATTGTACACTCTTTCTAGTGAATGACATCATTGTTTATAGGAACTAAGATGGCAGGAATAACATGATTGGATACTAGAAGAATGGATGTTGAAATGAGAGTGCATGGAATAATTGCAGGGGCATGATGTTCAATTATAGAATGTCCTCCTAATAAGATTAAGGTAATCCTTTGTTGTCGAAACACCTATGCAAAAAATATGACCTTCATATCCTTAGTTGGAGGTGAACCATGAAGAAGATGCTAACTAGGGCATGGTCTGAAGTAAGTTGAGGATTGGAGTTGGACTCAGTGCTTAGAAAGACATCTCCATGCAAAAGTGTGAGCACTATAAAGCAAGTAGATGAATGCCGACATGGATGCGCATTGGAACATATCAAACATGTTGAACTCGTGGATATTGATATGGTTAATAATGTATCTTCTAGCAAATGTAGAATAAGAGAAGGAAGAGATGACATTGTAGATCTTATTATCCTTGAAGAGCTTGTAGAAGTTATAATACCCACAATTTTGTGCCTTTTTGTGAAACTGGTAGGGCTTGACAAAAATCACATCTCAACAATATGAGGGTGTAACATCACAATCAACTATATCAATGAATGGTCTAATGGAAAATCTGATAAAACACAACAAACATAAAGTAGGTACTACTTCGTGAACCCATCCAATATGATATGGTTGGGGATGAGTGGTAGAAATTTGGATTTTTTCAATCATTTGTTGAGAAAGCAGATTCTTTTTGTTTCCATTGTCTATGATTAATTGTGCAACTTGTTGCTTGATCTAGAAATTATGAAATTAAGAGAGCTCCATTCTTCTATGATTAATTGTGCAAGTTGTTGCTTGATCTTGAAATTATTAAGTGAAGAGAGCTTCTTTCTTGTTCTCACAATAGCTTTTTTCCATGAGAACCCACTAAGGGTGGGTGGAGGTTGAATTATTAACATTAATATCTAGGTATGCATCATTAATGTCAACACTTCTCGGTTGTTTGATGTTGTTCAATAAGAAATGCATCAACCATTTTTTCCTACAAGTCACAACATTCATTATCAAAATGATAATATCTCCAATGATAGTATTGATGTTTCTTCTTTCCTTCGCCAATCAAACTAGGTGTTTCTTGATTGTGAGCATTAGCAAGCAGCTTAGCGTCTTGGCAAATATTTAGGAGAGATGTTCCAAGGAGGAAATTGGGAAGAGTTCGAGCTTTGCATCGATGTGAGAAAGCAAACTTAAAATATACTTTATGCAAAAGGGTTTGTTGTTGTTGTTTATTGGGAACAATATTATTGCAAGCGGGTCCATTTCATTTTGGTATCATAGCTATGATATGCTCCAAGAAGTCATCAATAGCATATTTGAAGATTGGATGCCTTGGACGAAATATTATACTTATGATCATGAAGAATTTAATTCAATTGTATTAGGGCTTGATTAAAACATATAGGTGTTGACATATGAGATATTACATTTAGGAATATGGGCTTTTGGCATTAAGAAACTAATAAATGAAATTTTGAGCAAATGTGGAAAATGAAAGAACAGAATAGGGAAGCCTACAAAAAAACATTAAAAGTGGAGTAGGAAGAGAATCATGGTGATTTTGAACTAATTTCCTAGCAAAAGTAGTAGATATTTTTGTGAAGAAAGAAGAAGATAGGAACATGATAAGAAAATGTTGCTAGTTGAGCAAAGGGGTAAAGGAAACAACTTGAGCTTTTGAGGTACCGTGTGTAGGTATGTGTCCAATAGTGTTAACACAAGCCTCATCTTAACATGCTTCAAGTTGTTGCCAATTACATAGCTGTTTTGCTGATTATGAAAAAGTGAGTAGTTTAACAAATAGAAGTTTAGGCATTGACCTTTAGGATGGGAAAGCCCATAGTATAACACTGACATAGGATATCTCATAGTTCTTATCAGAGGAGAATGCTTATATAAGATAACTCATAGTGCTTATGAGAGGAGAAAATTGACATAGGTTATCTCGAGAGTCTGAAGACTATTTTAATTAGATTAAATTACTTAATTCCTAAACCAGGGTATGAAAATGTTATTGTGATGACCCTTCTTCTATATCTACATGCTCTTATTTTAAAAAATTTAACCAACAAGTGGATTTTATTTTTGATTCGATGACATAGATTGTGCTTTTATTACTATTTTTGCCTAGATAGACTGTGCTTTTATTACTATTTTTGCTTGGAAGACATGAATTGTGCTTTTGTTACCATTTTTGCTTGGATGACATAAGTCATGCTTTTTATTACTATTTTTGCCTAAATGATTTAGATTGTGCTTTTATTACTATTTTTAGTTAGCCGACATGGATTGTGCTTTATTACTATTTTTGGTTGATTAAGATGATATGGATTGTGCTTTATTACTATTTTTGGTTGGTTAGATGATATGGATTGTGATTTTGTGCTTTTATTGTATAGCTCTGAAAAAGGCTGGAGCGTCTTTCCGCGTCTAAGAGAATTGCAAACAGAATTGCCATCATCATCTAAGAGATAATCCGAGCCATCCGTTGCAAACAGAATTCGCATCATCATCTGCAATTAGTAAAGTGCGAGAGATAAGTGACGTTGCTTGTGCTCACAAAGTTATATACGCGGTGTGCTCTAGTCTCGTGCGTTCAAATTTTGGGTTCATATTGGCATTGTGTGCTCTAGTCTCGTGCGTTTGGAGCTCCGTATGTTGTGTGTGCGTATGAATGTAGTTTGGTCTCTGTTATGTCCGTTTCTGTCATGTATTTGGTGTGTCCGTCTGTTTGGTCTGCTTGTATTCTGTGAGAGGTGGAGCCAGAATGCTTGTGTTCCCTGACAAGCAGAGGCAGAGGTAGAGGCAGGTAGCGCATCAAGACAACTCTTCCAGGGATCACAAGGATCACAGTTAAATGAGGCATTGCGGTAAAATTTATGTTCAAACTCTCTGTATCGATCACTCTGATTATGGGTTGTGGGTTGCAAACAAGATTAGCTGAATGAGAGAGGAATCAATTTGATTTTAGGAAATTCAATGGCATTGATCAAATCCTGTAAATAAATTGAGATGTGCAGTGTTGTTTGGTTTTTTAAATTAGATCTTCAGCATCCTTGACGAGAGGAGGCAGAATAGATCCCTACTTCGAATAATGGCCATTGGGAGCGTTTTATCTGGCAGAGCCTGCGGTTTTCTTGGTTTTTAAATCCAGATCCTCTGCATCCATGGTGAGGCGGTTTCTTGGTTTTCTAAATTAAATCCTCTGCATCCATGTTTTTTGGTTTTTTAAATTAAATGTCGTGCATCCATGGTTAGGCGGTTTCTTGTTTTTTTTTTTAAACTAGATCATCTGAATCCCTGTTACTTAGTTTTTTAACTTAGTGCGTCTGAGGCAGCAGCATAGATCCCTCGTTGCACAGAAAGCGAGAGAAACCGAGCATGTCTTTTGAATATGGCCATGGCCAGCGTTGAGCCTGCTGTAAATATGGAGTTAACGGCGACCATTCCCTTACCCGATTTTGAAGGGCGTAATTTCACCTTCGTATGCGGTGCTCCAGAATTGGTTTCTGCGTTGCGGTATCGAGTGGTTTGCTCAGTGACATCATTTGTTTTACATATCGTCTCCTAATGCAGCGGCCAGTCTCCCATATGCAGCAGCCATTCTCCAATGCTTGAGCAACACCGTAAACCTTGCGAATATCATGTCTCTCCATGTGGATTCGTCCCTCGGAGGTAAGCAAAGCTTGACTGACCTTGTCGATTGCATGTGTGATGAAGAGATTGTTCAGATTGCAATGTAATTGCATTGAATTTCTTGTTTTCCTAGCTTTCTATGTCTTTCGTAAATAATATAAAGGATTGTTTCTCAGGTTTTGCACTGGAATATTGAATTATTAGTTATTTCTAGGTTAAGCATATTACATCCAAGGGCCCCGGCAATGCTCTTCAATGATTTATTTTATCATTCATCGCTGATAATATTGGTAAATCGAGAATGAGTAGGTTCACGAGGTGGTGTTGGATTCAGAGGGTATTCCTTGCAGATGTTCGGAATCGATTAGTCAAACTTCACCGGTCATGCTGCCTCTGTAACTTCCCTTTTGTGGCTCTCTAACTATAGCTTAGATTCCTCTGTTTGTATGTCTACTCGTGCCCTTCCATATTTTCAAAATAGCATATATTACTCAGATTGAATTTCTGGATTTAAATTTGGATTCAATGTATTTGGTTTATATTGAATTTCTGGATTTAAATTTGGATTCAATGTATTTGGGTTATATTGAATTTCTGGGTTATGTTGGACTTGTAATTTAATGGCTCAATTTTTTTCTATAGGCACATGCCGACCATATGGATTTGATTTGGGTCACCCTTTTATCCTCTCCAGCTCCCCCATTTGGGTCACCCCTTTATCCTCTCCAGCTCTCCCAGACACCCTCCATACTGATGCAGAGGTTCACTATCTAATCCAATCTCACCCACGGCCAAATTAGCCTATATATGAGATTACATAAAACCCATAACTATTTTTTTATTCATTATAATTTGGTAAATTTTCTCAAACACTGGGCTCTCTCTGTATTTAATTATTTTTAAATTTTTATTTTATGATATATTTTGTTGGCATTAAAATTTTTTAACAAAAAATTTGTTAAGTTCATCAAAATACTTACATAAAAAAGCATTTAACCATTTTTAAGGATCAGATATTGTTCACCTCCTTTCGCTTTTGAAACACTAAAAATAGTTGTTCACATGATTTGGGACTGTATGCTTGGCTAGAAGCTTTCAACCCAGGATTTCAGTGTGATTATTACCATTGCCCCACTTCAATTTGAAATGTTTCACTGCTTCAGGTTCAAAAGCACTAAAAATAGTTGTTCACATGATTTGGGACTGTATGCTTGGCTAGAAGCTTTCAACCCAGGATTTCAGTGTGATTATTACCATTGCCCCACTTCAATTTGAAATGTTTCACTGCTTCCAATGAACCTGCCGATAGTACTCATTTCACTCCAAATAGTAAAACGCCGTATCTATCTTTTAACATTGTGAATTTTCTGTAGGGGATACTCACAAATTTCACTGTCATAATTAGTTAGATTAAATTTCTGGGTTTATATTTTGATTTTCTCTCCAATCACTTTCGACATCTTGTAATTTTGTATTTTCTTAGTGGGTGGATTCTATTTTTGGTTGGTTGGATGACATGGATTGTGCTTTTGTTGTGTAAATGTGAAAAAAAACTGCAGTATCTTTCCACATCTAAGAGATAATCTGAGCTGTCCGTTACAAACAAAATTGGCATTAGCATCCGAGAGATAACCTGGCATTAGCATCTGAGAGATAACCAGCGCTGCAATTGATTGTTTGTGATAGAAAAGTGCGAGAGATAAGTGGCGCTGCTTATTGAACAGGGTTATCTCAACGGTCAAGGATGTTGATTGCTTTAATTCTATTCAAATTTTGGATTCATATTGGCATTGGCATTGCAGTGCCTCTTCTCCTCCTCCTCTCAGAGTTTCCTGCATTGTGTGGTCTATTGTGTGGTCTAATATCGTGCGTTTGGAGCTTCATAGGAGGCAGAGGCAGAGGCGTGCTTGTGTTCCCTGAGAGGCAGAGGTCCTGAGAGACAGAAGTTCTAATTATTGAATCAAGACAACTCTGCCCAGGGATCACAGTTAAATGTGGCATCCGACTCGATGACAGGTAAAGTGAGGCATTCCGGTAACTTTATTTTCCAGTATGGATCACTCTGGTTATGAGAGTCGGCAAATAAGATTAGCTGAATGAGAGAGGAATCAATTTTATTTTAGAAGATTCATCGGCATAGCTCGAATCCTGTAAATAAATTGTGATTTTCAGTGCTGTTTGGTTTCTTAAATTATATCTTCAGCATCCTTGGCGAGAGGCCACAGTATAGATCCCTCATTTGCAAATAAATGAAGAGAAACAGGGCCTGCCAATATCACGGTTGGATATGGCCATCGTCAAATTCCGTACAGCCTGCGATTTCTTGGTTTTTTAAACCAGATCCTCTGCATCTAGTGAGGCGATTTTTTGGTTTTTTAAGCTAGATCCTCTGCATCCATGTTTCTTGGTTTTTTAAATTAAATCATGTGCATCCATGGTTTCTTGGTTTTTTAAATTAAATCATATAAATTCCTGTTACTTGGTTTTTTTAGTCAGATCGTTTGAGGCGGCAGCATAGATCCCTCGTTGCACAAAATGTGAGAGAAACAGAGCATGCAGATGTTTGGAATCGATTAGTCAAACTTCACCGGTCATGCTGCCTCTGTAACTATAGCTCAGATATAGCTCAGATCCTTGGCTCTTCCTAACTTCCCTTCTGTGGCTCTCTAACTATAGCTTAGATTCCTCTGTTTGTATGTCTCCTCGTGCCCTTCCATATTTTCAAAATAGCATATATTACTCCGATTGAATTTCTGGATTTAAATTTGGATTCAATGTATTTGGTTTATATTGAATTTCTGGATTTAAATTTGAATTCAATGTATTTGGGTTATATTGAATTTCTGGGTTATGTTGGACTTGTAATTTAATGGCTAAATTTTTTTCTATAGGCACACTCGGACCATATGGATTTGATTTGGGTCACCCTTTTATCCTCTCCAACTCCCCCTTTTGGGTCACCCCTTTATCCTCTCCAGCTCTCCCAGACACCCTCCATACTGATGCAGAGGTTCAGTATCTAATCCAATCTCACCCACGGCCAAATTAGCATATATATATGAGATTACATAAAACCCATAACTATTTTTTTATTCATTATAATTTGGTAAATTTTCTCAAACACTGGGCTCTCTGTATTTAACTATTTTCAAATTTTTATTTTATGATATATTTTGTTGGCATTAAAATTTTTTAACAAAAAATTTGTTAAGTTCGTCAAAATACTTACATAAAAAAGCATTTAACGATTTTTAAGGATCAGATATTGTTCGCCTCCTTTCGCTTTTGAAACACTAAAAATAGTTGTTCACATGATTTGGGACTGTATGCTTGGCTAGAAGCTTTCAACCCAGGATTTCAGTGTGATTATTACCATTGCCCCACTTCAATTTGAAATGTTTCACTGCTTCCAATGAACCTGCCTATAGTACTCAATTCACTCCAAATAGTAAAACGTGGTATCTATCTTTTAACATTGTGAATTTTCTGTGGGGATACTCACAAATTTCATTGTCATAATTAGTTAGATTAAATTTCTGGGTTTATATTTTGATTTTCTCTCCAATCACTTTCGACATCTTGTAATTTTGTATTTCCTCTCCCTCAACTTGGCTTGTAATTTTGACTCGTTTGATTGTTTGGGAAGGAAATGAATAGAGGCTTTGAGTTGTCAATCTCACTCTCATTCAGTGTTTGTCGTTATTATGATTATATTCATATAAATTTCAATTTCTCCCACTCATTATTGATGGATATTTTGCCTGTATTAAAAAAAAATGGTGAATACATTTGGGATTTCATAATAATTACATGTGTTGGAGACTTGTACACCCTTACCTTTACCTTTACACTGTGGTGGAGACATTTCCAACTAGATTATATATTATGTGGTGGAGACATTTCCAACTAGATTATATATTATATTCCACAGCATAAATACATGCAAGCAAACTTAATATACTATATTACACAGATATATATTATATTATATATAATATACTACAAATATATGCATACAAACTTAATATATTATATTACCCAGCATAAATACAGAGTAGTGGGCTTAAGGTTGGTTGTTGAGTCTCCTGAAACCGTTGTAACCTTGTAAATATAATAGATTCATCTATCAAAGGTATTCTTGATTGAATATTGGATTTCTTTGTTTTCTTGTATGTCCATTCATTAATAATTTATATGATAGTTAGTTGAATTGAGGCTTCTGTGATCCATAATAGTTGAAAGAATAACTTCAACTTATATGATAGTTGTGATGAGTTTGATAATAAATAAAATTACAATGATAATTGTGATGATTTTGATAATAAATGTATTTATTACTGTGTTTTCATTTTTTAACTAGTGAGAAAAAATGATTTTGATAATAAATTTATTTAATGTTGTATTTTTTTTTTACTAGTTTGAAAAATAATTATTCTTTTACTTCTAATTTTTAAAGCAGTCAAACTCTCACTGTTTGCATTTAATTGATTACATTTTTTTAGTTTGATGAGTATGTCTAAATAGGTTGTAGGCTATATGGCAATAAGATGACTTATATTGCATGGGCATATCATGGTTGCAGAAACACAACGTAGAGCAAATGGTGCAAAGGTAAATTCAATGCATGATATGAATTTTCAATCTATTCATTGCCTTTCAGTTATAAAATTAGGCTGGTTATTTTTCATAAACTATTAAATTTGATTCTTTATAAAGCTTTTGCTACTTTACAAATAAGGCATAGATGACGATTAAATTTTAATAATTATTTTTTGTTTTTTTGGCAGATGATAAGAAAGGACATGAATATACAAGCATGCTAGGATAGATGAACTATCTACATGTCATTATGAATTCATGACATGAATTCATTATGTTATCGTGACCCAAAATAAATTGGCATTCATTTATTTTTCATCTTCATTATGTAATTACTCTAAAACCACTATAATAATAAAAAGTATTGTTTTGTTTGAAAGGGCTAAAAGCCCTTTCTCATTGCTCTTGAGGATGGACCATGGCTATCCTCAAGGGTTTGTGTCCCTCTCTCCACCTTACTTTTCCATTTACTTTTATTTATTTATTTTAGAACTAGATAGTTTTAGTTTAATAGATTGTAAATTAAAAATATCAAATAATGCATTAATATAAATAATAATAACATGTAAATTGAAAATCTTAAATTTTAGATCAACTCGAAGTTATGTAAATGCATTTGATTTAATCAATATGATATTTTTGTAGGCATGGGTTTTTGTGATAATTGCACAATTTTTCGATGCTTGTTTAGCGGTTCAATTTGTATATGATCAAGTTGTATGTCTTTATTGTATGTACATTGATTGGTTGGTGTATGTTAGTTACAATTATTTTTGTATGCCTATTGAGTGATTGAATATCTGTATGATGAAGTTGTATATTTTTATTGCATACAATGATTGATGGGTTTTTCTATTACTTTGTGATGATGAATTTAAATGCAGAATTTAGTGTAATGATTATTGTTTGAATTTCATTTATTTGATTGTGTTTTACAATGAATGGGTGGCACGTTAATATATATTTTGAAATGTGTGAGAATTTTCTTTGTTAATACTTGGTGCTTGGTATCTATATTATGTTTGTGCATTCAAATTTTTTCTATGTGTGTGATGACAAAAATTTGATATGTAATGTTCAATGTATTTGTGTGTCTTTACAATGCTTTTTCTGACGTGTACTTGTGACTGTGTATGAGAATGGTTGTTGTTTGGCTTTTTATTTACATAGTTGTGTATTTATAATGAATGTGGATGACATGTTTGATATGTACTTTGAATTTTGTGTGGCTTTTCTTTAGCATATGGCTTGATTTAGTGTCTACATTAATTTTTTTATGTTTGGATATTTACAATCTTCTATGTATGATGATAAAAATTTCATATGCAATATTTGTATGTATTTATAATTTTGCGTGTAGTACGAAGATTTGATGGGATGTTTGTATGATTGTGTATTTGCAATTCTTTTGATGTTTGAATGTTTGTGCATTTGGAATGCTTGTTATGATTGTGTGTTTGTATTGCTTATTAGATTGTAAATTAAAAGTATCAAATAATGCATCAATATAAATAATTATAACATGTCAATAGAAAATCATAAATCTTAAATCAACTTGAAGTTATGTAAATGAATTTGATTTAATCAATATAATATTTTCCAACCATGGGATTTTGTGATAATTGCACAATATTTGGATGATTGTTTAGTGGTTTGATTTATGTATGGTAATTGCAAATTTTTTTGTATGCATATTGAGTAATTGAATTTTTGTATGATAAAGTTGTATGTTTTTATTGTATGCATTGATTCATGTGTTTTTCTCTTACTTAGTCACGATGAAGTTAAATGCAGAATTTAGCGTAATGATTTTGGTTTGAGCTTCATGAGAGAGATATCGGTGATTTAAAATCAGAGTTCGGATGAGGGAGATATCAGTGATTTAAAATCAACTCTTTTTCTAGAAAATTTCGTGACGACGAGAAAGTGGAAATAGATTGGTGTGCTAGCCAAGAACCTGTATGCACTTGAGGTACAATATGCATGCAAAGCTTTGAGGAGCAAGGCAAAGGCTAGATACTTGGTGGTTGAGAGGGAGAGTAAATTACCTCTCAACATGTAGAGCAAGAAGAAGTCTCAGACAATTGCGGAGGAGCCACGATTGGTGCAGTAGCTTCAGGAGGTTACGGAGCAGCCACAACAGGGGAAGCTTAGTGGAGATCGAGTAGAGACATCTACTCATGCAGAGAACTCAAGTAGGGGGGAACTTCGAGGCAGGTGGACAAAGGGATCACATGCAGTCATACCTCCAAGTAGGAGGTGGGGCGATGTAGAGTGATCGTCCCAAGGAGGAGGGGCAGGATCCTTGAGGTACCCAACCTCTTAGATGAGACCTTGCTACATGAGCCCCGATGTGGAGTAGCAGGAACTGACTGATTGGGTAGAGACAAATGCGGATGGAGCGGCAAAGAGAGCGATAGTGCAGGGAATCCTAGGACATCGTATAAATAGCAGGTTGCAGCAATGTGAGAGGCACAAGTGTTTTGCACAATGCTAGGTGGCACAAAGAGGTGTGAAATGGTGCGAGATGCATGGAGATGTTGCAGTAGTGTAGATATCAGAGAGGGAGCACTTGTCAGCAGCAGGTAGAGCTTCAGCATCAGAGTATGTTCCTAGCCCAAGAGAGTGGTCAGTTGGGAGTGTTTTTGTTCCAAGTGTTGTTGGAGCAAGTGGACCAAGTAGATGTGTTGCATGCGGAACATTCCAGAGTTACAGGATCAAGTTCGAGAGGAAGCATTTCTTGTTGAGAGGGAGTGTTGAAAAATGTGCAACAAGAAATGTTAAATTTAGAATGTGCTAAAAATAGACCTGCTAAA
>APFE030789873.1:0-39175 GCA_000404065.3 Pinus taeda
TAAATGGCTTATTGTTTGACATGTGGCATGACAGCCAGGCCAGAGCGAAGGGTATGGATGAAAAGCGGAATGTCCAAGCATGGACGAGCACCTATCCCGCAGCAGAATCAACACTCCTACATGCGCGGTCAACGACTGGTCAACTATGGCATGTTGGCGACAAAGGCAGCAACAGCACACAGTCACAGTCCAAATCGATTTTGGTTGTTTCCTTCTTCTTCTTTTTTATGTGTCAGCTAGGATAGAAACATTTTCAAAATCGTGTTTTGGTAAAAGCGGCAACAGCCTCTCATGAATGTACATCCATTTTCAAGGGATGTGAAACCATATGTAAATATAAGTTCTGAACCGGTTGTACGGTTGGTTACGTTTTTATCATTATTATTGCTTCACGAACAGAGCTTCGACTTTAATACAAACAGACTTGCATTACAATCACAGTTGCGTTGTTTTGATTTGGTGATCGTGGGATAACAAGCTCAGTATACCAAGAACGCGGACGGGCCCTGCGTACATGGTATACTGTTGTCATTTTATTGCATTTATAGTCAGGGTATTTGATATTGATATATGCATAGTGATTAAATCGATTCATGTCCATGTTTATATATTTATAAATGCGTTTGTTTATATGTTTATGCATGCGCTTGAATAGATTATCATTTGGATCGTGAATCGTATCCTGTAAGGGATTTGATCCAGGGTTACCTTGTAAAGCACTGTCATGAACTTTATGCTTACGATTTTCACTTTGCATGATTGTTAATGAATGTTCATGAATGTTGAGTAGCCACTGAACAGAGGTTTTATGTTTGATGTCTCTGTAAGGAGACCAAAATCTTTAATTACAGTGATACACAACGTTTCACGAATTGAATCTTAGTTGATAGTGATACATAGTTTGATACTTAGTTGATATTTAGTTGATAATTTGATATTGAATCAAATCATAGCATTGTAATTAGGAAAAGTAGGCTTAGATTAGATCCTTTATGTCTATATATTTTAGGCACACGCCTCTAAGTCTACGCACCTTGGTCGATAATAAATATAGCGCAGTCTAGCACCCTAGATAGGACACTACACTGGTAGAAAATAATTGTTTTGGAAAAGGAAAGAAAAGAATAAAAAGTCTCTTCTCTTTATCGATACACACAGTAATTAATTAGAGGATAACCAGTTAGCTGTAACTATGATTCATTTCTCTGTTTGGGTCAATGCACACAATAATTAATTTAGAGATGGAAAGCTATAGATAGACACAAGTGTTCTATAGAAAAGAAATTCTTATTTATTTTTCTTTCCGTTCTTCAGTCGAACCCTTACAAAATATGAAATGTTTTCTTTTGTACTATTTCGAGAAAGTTTTGTCTTAACTGCTTGTAGTTGTATTTGCAATTGTATGTGAAGTTACATAGTTATAGCAACTACTTTTGGTTTTTCATGCTATGTTGGAATACATTTTTGTACGTAAGACAACTGAAAATAATAAAAAGAAAACAATAGAGAAAAGGTGGTTGTAACAGCCCTTAATTGACTATGACACTCTTAACTGCTACTAAACTAACATATTAAAGAAAAAAAAACATACAAGTCCCTAATTATTGTCTTGACCAGCAAATGAAAATGAAACTAAACCTTGTAATGTGAACCTCTTATTTTTTAACTGAGACCAAACACCTCAGCCATGATACCCTCAGCTGGATGCTCTTGCGTCAGGTTCCCGGGGTAAGAAACATTCATGGCTCCGGTCTCGAGCTCCTTAACCGAATAGCCTGCCCGTTGTACTTGTCTGACATCAAGCCACGAACTGTCTTCTATGGGACGGTTCTTCCACTTGACTAGATACTAAAGGTATTCCTTCCGTCAAGTTCGCTTGGCCACTTGAGTGTCGAGAATCCTCTCAATCTCAAGGTGCTGAGTTGAAGGCATTTATCTCATCCAAGAACCATTCTCAATTTGGGTGTCCCGTTTTGGCCATGCAGCACTGTCGTCTTTAGGACTGGCAGTGAATGGAAATAGATCTGCCACATTGAAGATGGGTGATATGCCTATGCCTGGTGGTAGTTGTAATTCATAAGCATTTGCTGAAAATTTATGCTAAATTTTACAAGGGCCAATCTTCTTATATTTCAATTTGTTGTATTCACCCTTAGGAAAACATTCCCTGCACAAATGTGCGAGGACTTCATCCCCCACATTAAACTGTACCTGCTATCCATGCTACATTAATGTGGTTTTTGGAGGCTAAATATAAGCTTGGCCATATCGGCTATTCTCAAAAGAAATCTCACAATGACCATCTTCCTTCTCCTCCTTTACTCTGCTTACTCCCTCTCACCTCGCTTCCTCTGTTTTTCCTCTAAAACCCAGCATAAACCTCTGTTTCCTCAAGCCCCTAGCGCAAAGCTTAAACCTTCATAAAACTGGATCCACATGACCCCGTGCTTCCATAACCCCGACATCACCTTTAAATCGCATCCGTTGACCCTTCCCACTGATCCGACGGCTCCTGTCACGTTAAATAAAGTCACCCGCGCAATAAAATCCCCACCGTCTGATCATCTCCGCCACGATCGGACGACATTCGCTCTCCCCGCGTCCATGAAGCGTCGGGGTGTTAATGCGTGATGGAGAGTGGTTTCCTCTCTCCTCCGCCTCCACGCATCACACTCTGAGTGGAATCACACACCGTTCCCCTTTTACCGGCCCAGCGTCCTAAGCTGGTGCAATGATCCAGATTTAAACATGAACATAATAGATTACAGAGATAACCATAAATACAGAGATGCGATAACCATAAACAAAGAGATGAAGTGGAAATAATACTTCATTTCATTAATTGAAAATACTGAAATATGCTTACAACCAGAATTGGAAATAAACCAGCTAGGGCAATGGTAACTTATATCTGAGAAGAGATGTGCGGCTACATGCCTCTGAATTGTTCCGAACTTTGTTACAATTAGGCTCGAAGGCCTATTTATTGTTGAGAAACAATGGAAAACCCTTCACATTCCAAAACCTACCCCTAGAAGATGAAACGCCAAATTGTGGGCCTCGTTTTGGGTAAATTGGTACATCAATTTCCCGGGGTCGTAACTTTGGGCATACGATCTCCGTTTGACGTGTATGATAGCTCGTTAGAAAGATCTATCCGAGAACTACCACTTTGGGAAGGGCAACATCGGTCCATGGACCCATGTTGCCCCCAGATTTCCCAAAAAACGTCGTTTATGGCCTAAAAACGGCTCCGGAAGTTCAGGACCAGAAAAACTGCTAAAAATAGTAAACTGTGCTACAATCTAGGAAACTAAAAATGCTGAGAGAAACAATGATGGGGGTCCATATGGACTTGGTAGGTGGCCACCAATATCCACCTGGATCATGCGAGCAATACCACTTACCGCCCAGTCCCACGTTCCGGCCGGATAGCCCCCGCCAAGCCCTCTTCGCCGTCTATCCGCCCGATCCGATGGTCAATCTTGCTCCTTCATCCGACTTGTCCACCCACTATGTAGTCCACGTCCTTTGACTATTCTGTGCACCTAAAGGACGAAGGTGATCAGTCTCCAGTACCATTTGCAGTTGCTCCTCAACCACTATATTTAACAGACAGTATGGCCGAGTAGGGAAAGGACGATGCACGAACAGGTAGCTACATTTAACAGTTATGGGGCCTCATGGATACAAGCACTCCAGCTGCCCGAGAGGACAGCGGAGCACTTGAGAAGATCAAATTCACTCACAGAGACAAGTAAACACGCTCAGAGACTCCATCAGGTAGTTACATGCAGTTGGTGGTCAATTACGACCCCTCCATACCTAGAATGGCCAAGTGCCTTTGTAATGAAACTCTATATATACCCACAAACAGGATGTAATGAGGGTTGATGGTTGATGTTTTGATGTAAGGTCCAACTTCTGGAGACTGTAACTAATTTGATACTTGCAGCGTCTCGTCTTCATTTTCAACTAATACAAGCTTCTTTCACTGTTAAATACTCACTTTCCATTTCTCTTCCCTTCTAAGATGTGCTTGATATGTTGTATTCCTGAACTGTTGATGTTTAGCATTAGAATAGCTATCATCTTATCTCAGTGTTAAAGTCTTGTATGTATCATTGAATGAGTTATTCATGTTTCTCTTCTTTTAGTGCCAGAGAGCTGTCATCTTGTCTATGCACTAAGAGATTAGATTTGCAAACTTATTGACTGGTTGCAACCGGCCATCACATGGTCTTGTGCATCTGCTAGTGTGGTCAGTGTTCTCCATATTCACCCTACCTTGAAACTGTGAGTAGTTGGTGGTTTAAAGCCTTGTAGTCTGGGGGTGTTCACGCATGTCCGAAGTCAAGCAAAGTAGAAGTGGTTATCTGTCTTGGACAAGCATCATTCCTTCCATTCATCCATTTGCAACAATAAGTTGAATTTATATGTTCCCAGGCATCTTCGAGCTACAACCTAGGAGAGTTTCTTGGGGTGATAACATAATTGGCGCCGTTGCCGGGGAGAGGAGATTGAAGCTCAGCTTACCTGGGAGAACGACACAGCTCCAACTTTGATGATAGACAAAGTCTGGACACATTTCTAGTTGTAATCATCTATCTAGCGACTCTACTAGAGGACCAACCTGGTGGTGAATACACATTACAGTTCTGGCTCAGTTTGTGAGGCATACTCAAAGAAATCCTCAAAAATCACCAGCTAACCCAGTGCCCGACCCTAAGAAGGTTGTCAAGCAGAGGAAAAACTCACAGAAAGGAGCATCAGGATCAGGTAAGCCTGAGAAATCTTATGTATCTCTGCAAGAGAAGGTTATAGTTGAGAATGTCCAATTTGAAGATATAGAGCCTAAAATTGTTAGTGAACAAATACCCTCAGAGATTCATAAAGCTCCTTGTTCATTTAGACCTCTTTTAGATCTTAGTCTAAAGAAAGCCTCCCATACAGTCCATCATTTCCTTTGTCTCTGTCATCTATTTCACTGCTCCCTTTCATTCAATTTGCCAGTGTCCTTCCAACTATCCCAGTCATGGCAGGCCAACAAGCACCCACAAAGATGGAAAGGATCATAGCTGCTAGGTATGGACCCCTGGTCTTACCTGTTCCTTTGAATGCCATGCCTGCAGGAGAGTATCAAAAATACATGCCTAAGTTTACTTGTACAGAGGGAGTAACAACTAAAGAACACCTTGAGTCTTTTTGTAGTTATGCTAATAACCTAGATATCAGTGAAGATGATGTGTGGATGAGAGTGTTTGTCCAGAGCCTTGATGGTGAGGCTAGAAAGTGGTTCAGAGAATTGGCCCCTAGGTCTATAGTAGATATTGAAGCATTAGATGATGTATTCTTGAAACACTAGGGAGACAAAAAAGATCTGCTGTATTACCATACTAAGTTTGGAAGCGTTAAGAGGGAGAATGGGGAATCATTACTTGATTTTAATAAAATATTTAATCGTATGTATAGTAAAATACTAGCTGAAGTAAAGCCTACCTCCACCTCCGCCAAACTTACCTATGCCAATGCTTTTGATTATGATTTCTGCCTGCTTGTAAGAGAAAGAAGGTGTGCCACTCTAGCTAAAATGCAAGAGGGTAGCCCTAGAGGTGGAATCTAATATCATGGCTCCAGAAAAGCTCAAAAGTCATGCTGATAGAAGGAGGCAGAGAGGTGAGGCTTCTTCTCTCTCTGCTTCATCTTCAGAGCCTAAGTTGGACAAAATGACTAAAATGATAGAGTCATTGGTTGTTGAGATATCTAAGCTGAAGGTTGAGAAGAGCTTTGGAAAGGCAAGGCTTCCAAACACATTTGCTCCAAGAAATACAAATCCATTCAGAAGAGCAAATGAACAATTGCAGATCATTCAAAGGGGTAAAGAGGCCAATGAAGAACAAAAGGTTAAAGCTCCCTTCTAGAACGTAGTCATGGAGGAGGAGCAGTTTGAAGAAGATGATGAGATTCCTTGCATGGAAGATAAAGGTAGTGCTGCATTCTTGACATTGGCTACCTATGAAGAATCATTACTATAGGACCAAACCAGTCAAAAGTGGGACAGAGAGGCCATTCTACAGACTGATGAACAACAAAGATATAATCTGAGGTAAAAAACAAACAATGTCAAAGAGAATCCTGCCCAAAGAACCGTTGTCCCAACAGAGCAACATAATATCAAACAGAAAGGACCAACAGCTGATCCAGTCATCCTCAAAGCCCCAACTCAAGAGATAAGAGGTCCCGACAAGTCCCCTTCCTCTTTCAACTTTGAATAAGAGATCCAGAAGTTAAAGATATATGTGCCTCTGATAGAACTTCCAAAGAGTGAAGTTTTTAGAAAGCCTGTCCTTGATGCCCTTGAGCTAAAAGCCTCACAAGCCTCTCATGACCATGTAAATTTGCAAGATGATAAGCCTGTAGTTGTGCTTAACCTAATGACTGAACCTCCTAATAATAGTTCCCCATCATTCTATGTCTCCTTGACCATTCATGACAAATCCCTCCATAACTGCCTGCTGGACACAGGGGCCAACCACAATTTGATGCCTAAAGCTGTCATGGAAGAGTTAGGCCTTGATATCACCCGACCATAACATGATTTATTCTCATTTGATTCGAGAAAGGTAAAATGCCTAGGATTAATCAAAGACCTGGCCATTACCCTAACTCAGCTACCCATGAAGAGCATGATGATGGATATTGTGGTAGCAGATGTTCCCCCTAAGTTTGGCATGCTGTTGTCCAGAGGGTGGATTAAGAGACTAGGTGGGACATTACAAAATGATTTATCTTATGCCACTGTCCCAGTTTTTGGAGGGGAGAGAATAAGATTGTATAGAGAATCATAGCTGGCCTACATCATCAGTGATGAGAAGAACCCCTCTAATCATCTCATTTATGTTGTGGACACTGATTTTGGGGCATGTATTCTCAAAATTGAAGAATCCTAGAAATCCTTATTGTAGCTCAAGAAACCAATAGTCCAGGCTGAGGGAGAGCAAGGAAGTCAGGATTGGGAGATGTTCTTTGATGGAGTGTGTTCAAGGGAAACTACAGGAGCAGGGGTGGTGCTGATATCTCTAGAACAAGAAAGCACACATCTATCTTTTAAGTTGGCTTTCCAAGTCACCAACAATATATCAGAGTATTAGGCTCTGATATTGGGCCTTAATGGTGCTAAAGATAGAGGAATCAGTAGCATAAGGGTGTTTGGAGATGCTGATCTCATCATTCAGCAAGTAAACAGAATGTTTCAAGCAAAGCACCCAAGGTTGAAAGCATATAGAGATGAGGTATGGAGACTTAAAGTTTCTTTTGATCATTTTTGTATCTCATACATCCCTAGAGTCAAAAATCGGCTCGCTGGTTCCCTTGCTGTGTCTGCTAGCATGTTTATCCCTCCCATGCCTCCCAGACTAGTTTACGAAGTTCAGATGAAATATAGACCATCCTTGCTTGATAATATCCAGCATTGGAAAGTTTTTGAAGATGATGATGAAGTAAGTAGGTTTCTGCAAGTCATTGATGAATTCTCTGAAATGCAAATTGATCAAGAGAATGAAGCCTTGGAAGAAAGTCCCCATTCCCAGCTTAGAAAATTTTTTGGCAAAAATGGCATTGTCCAACTACCCAACAATCATATACCTAAAGGCCTAGTTCCTTTAGAGAAGTTGTTTGACCAGAATGATGTGCCTTATAAGGCTGCCCAAAAAGAAGACCAATCTGCAATCCATAGGCATAGTATAGGGAGTCCAGATCATCCAAGATATATAAATTTGTCCACCCATCTATCTGCTGCCCAATGTTCTAAGTACTGCAATTTAATGAAGCAATTTGCTGATGTTTTTACCTGGGAATATAGTGACATGAAAACTTATGACAAGAAGATCATCCAACATAAAATTCCCTTAGAAAAAGACACCATTCCTTTCAAGTAGAAACTGAGGCCCACAAATCCTTTGCTCCTCCCTCTGATTGAAAAAGAAATCAAGAAATTGCCAAAATCATAGTCCCTCTCAGATATTCAAAATGGGTAGCCAATTTGGTAGTAGTAAGGAAGAAAAGTGGAGAAATCAGGCTCTGCGTTGATTTCAAAAACTTAAACAAATGCTCTAAGAAAGATAATTATTCTCTACCCAAGATGGAGCATTTGCTGCAGGAAGTCTTAGGAGCCAAAGTGATGTCTTTCCTGGATGGATTTTCAAAGTATAACCAAGTTGCTGTGCATCCAGATGACCAAGAGAAGACTACATTCACCAATCCTTAGGGCACTTTTATGTATTCCAAGATGCCTTTTGGGCTGATGAATGTTGGAGCCACCTTTTAACGAGCTATGGATATAGCATTTGTGGGAGAGAAGGATAAATTTGTCCTTATCTACCTTGATGATATAACAGTGTACTCTAGCAACCATCAAGACCATTTGCAGCATTCGAAGAAAGTGTTCCTGAAGTGCAGAAGATTTGGGATTTTAGTCAATCCTAAAAAATCACAGTTTGCTTTAGAAGAAGGCAAGTTGTTAGGACATGTTGTTTCTACTGCGGGTGTCAAAATTGACCCAGAAAGAGTCCTTGTCTGTCCCGAGATCAAAGAAGGATATCCAATCCTTCCTGGGCAAGATAAATTTTATAAGGAGGTTTATTCCTAATTTTGCAGAACTTGTAAAACACATTACCTCCATGTTGAAGAAGGGGTCATAGATCAAATGGACTGATGCAGCAAGAAGATCTTTTGAATCCATTAAGAAAGCTATTATGGAAGCTCCTACTTTAATCAGCCCAGATTACAGCAAGGAGTTCCATATATTTTCATTTGCCTCTGATGACACCCTTGCAACAGTCTTCATGCAAGCAGATGAGGAAGGTTCAGAGCATCCAGTGGCATTTTCCAGCAAGATCTTAAGGGAGGCTGAGCTAAGGTATGATATAATTGAAAAACAGGCATATGCCCTTATCAAATCCTTGAAAGCTTTCAGAATCTACATTCTGCATTCCAAGATAATTGTGTATGTGCCCTCTACTTCAATAAAAGTTGTCCTAACGTAGCCAGATGTTGATGGAAGAAGGGCTAAATGGATTGCAAAACTGATTGAATTCAACATAGAGTTGAAGCCCATCAAGCTTGTCAGAGGTCAGGGCCTTGCTAGATTAATGGCTGAAGAAAATGGCAGAAAGCTGAATATTAATTTGATAAGCATAAATTCAGAGGATGGTCAGGTAGAAGGGGAAACAGTTGAACCAGGGCAAAATTAGGCATTGGCAAAAAATCTAGCTTCTTGTGAATAGTACTTTGCAATAGCCCAATTCTTGCTGAAGCTAGAAGTACCTCCAAGCCTAAGTTCAAGCCAAGCCAGAACTGTCAATCTCAGGGCAGCCAAATATTGCATTCATGAAAACCTACTCTACTTGAGGGACCCCTCTGGAATTCTTTTGAGGTGTTTGGACAAAGAACAATCCATGGAGGTTATGTAGCAGTTTCATTCCAGCATATGTGGAGGACATCATTACTAGAAAACTATAGCCCATAAGATCCTCAAAGTTGTGTATAGTTGTCCCACCATGTTTGCTGATGTCTTTTCATATGTTAAATCTTGTGACAGGTGCCAAAGATTTGAAGGAAAGCAACAATTGAAGTCCCTGCCCTTAAAACCCATACATGCTAGTGTCCCTTTTCAGCAGTGGGGCTTGGATTTCATTGGAGAAATCAATCCACATTCCGGTGGCCAGCACAGATGGATTTTAGTGGCCACTGGTTACTTCACTAAATGGATTGAGGCCATCACTACCAGAAAGACTGATCACCATGTGGTCATAAAGTTCTTAACAGAGAACATCTTCATTAGGTCTAGTTGTCCACATAAATTAGTCACAGACAATGCAACAACCTTCAGGGAAAAATAATTGGTGGACATGTGTGACTCAATGGGCATTAAGCTAGTTCATTCCACCTCATATCCCTCAAGGCAATGGTCTAGCAGAATCTTCCAACAAGAGCCTGATAAGGATAATTAAAAAGTTGTTGGAAGACAACAAAAAGAATTGGGATTCTAAGCTCAAGTATGCACTGTGGGCTGACAGAGTGACCACCAAGAAATCCACAGGGAATTCCCCATTCAAGCTGGTATATGGGACTGAGGTTGTATTCCCAATTCAGTTAACCCTCCCTATGGCAAAGTTCTTGCAAGAAGAGTAGAATGAGGAAGAAAACATGGCAAAAAGAATCATTGATTTAGCAGAGGTACACCAAATCAGAGAACAACTGATTGAAACATCTGCATCACATCAAAAGAGAATCAAGGAAGCCTTTGATAGGAAGGCAAAGGCAGATAACTTTCAGGTTGGAGATTTGGTTCTTAAGTGGGATGCACTGAAAGAGAAGAGAGGCAACCATGGGAAGTTTGATGCTCTGTGGATTGGACCTTTTGTCATCACTCAGATCCAAGGGAACAATACTTTCATGCTGCAAAGTTTGGAAGGAGAAACAATTTTTGATGGCCCAGTCAATGGGCATTTTTTGAAAAATTATGTTGTTTAAGGATCTTTCGGCCTTAAATTTGTAAATATGTTATTTTATTAGTTTTAGTATAGGCTCAATTAGACTCCATGCCCAATGGAACACTAGGAAATTTTGTTAATCTGGTTTTCACAGGAAAGGCAATGGTCTACAGTTCTTGAGACCTCACAGGGAGGCTCTCGTCCCCAAAAGGAGCCAGTGTTAGCCATGCTACAATAATGTGGTTTTTGGAGGCTAAATATAAGCTTGGCCATATCGGCTATGCTCAAAAGAAAGCTCACGACAGCCATCTTCCTTCTCCTCCTTTACTCCACTTACTCCCTCTCACCCCACTACCTCTGTTTTTCCTATAAAACCCGGCATAAACCTCTATTTCCTCAAGCCCCTAGCGCAAAGCTTAAACATTCATAAAACCGGGTCCACATGACCCCGCACTTCCATAACCACGACATCACCTTTAAATCACAGGCGCTGACCCTTCCCGCTGATCTAACAGCTCTTGTCACATTAAATAAAGTCACCCGCGTGATCAAATCCCCACCATCTGATCATCTCCGCCACGATCGGATGGCATTCGATCTCCCCGCGTCCACCAAGCGTCGGGGCGTTAATGCGCGGTGGAGAGTGGTTTCCTCTCTCCTTCGCCGCCACGCATCACACTCTGACTGGAATCGTGCACCATTCCCCTTTTACCACCCAACATCCTAAGCCAGTGCGAGTAATACCACTTATCGCCTGATCCCACGTTCCCGTCCGATAGCCCCCGCCAAGCCCTCTCCACCGTCTATCCGCCCGATCCGACGGTCAATCTTGCTCCTTCTCCGATTCGTCCACCTGCTACGCAGTCCACGTCCTTTGACTGTTCCGTGCACCCGAAGGATGAAGGTGATCTGTCTCCAGTAACATTTGCAGTTGCTCCTCAACCATTATATTTAACAGATAGAATGGCCAAGTAGGGAAAGGACGAGGCACGAAGAGGTAGCTGCATTTAACAGTTATGGGGCCTCATTGATACAAGCACTCCAACTGCTCAAGGGATAGAAAAGCACCCAAGAAGATCAAATTCACTCACAGAGACAAGTAAACACGCTCAAAGACTCCATCAGGCAGTTAAATGCGGTTGGTGATCAATGATGACCCCTACATACCTAGAATGGCCAAGTGCCTTTGTAATGAAACTCTATATATACCCACAAACAAGATGTAATCAGGGTTGATGGTTGATGTTTTGATGTAAGGTCCAACTTCTGGAGACTGTAACTAATTTGATACTTGCAGCGTCTCGTCTTCATTTTTAGCTAATACAAGCTTCTTTTGCTGTTAAATACTCACTTTCCATTTCTCTTCCCTTCTAAGTTGTGCCTGATATGCTATATTCTTGAACTCTTGATGTTTAGCATTAGAATAGTTGTCATCCTATCTCTGTGTTAAAGTCTTGTATGTATCATTGAATGAGTTATTCGGGTTTCTCTTCTTCTAGTGCCAGAGAGCTATCATCCTGTCTGTGCACTAAGAGATTAGATTTGCAGACTTATTGACTGGTTGCAACCGGCCATCACATGGTCTTGTGCATCTGCTGGTGTGGTCAGTATTCTCCATATTCACCCTACCTTAAAACTGTGAGTAGTTGGTGCTCTAAAGCCTTGTAGTTTGGGGCTATTCACGCATGTCTAGAGTCAAGCAAAGTAGAAGTGGTTATCTAGCTTGGACAAGCATCATTCCTTCCATTCATCCATTTGCAACAATAAGTTGAATTTATATGTTCCCAGGCATCTCCGAGCTACAACCAAGGAGAGTTTCTTGGGGTGATAACAGTACCTCTCGGCGTTTCAGATCTGCTCGCTACTTGTATTTTTGACTGCTGTCCTGCAACTTCATCTTTACCTGCTCCTGTAGGTCATTATTGCTTTGGCGAAATCTTCCCCATTAGCACTCCTTTCTAATTTTCCCAGATCTCGTAGCACATGCACTCCGCAAGGATGCATGCCATACAAAATATGAAAAGGACTATAACCCGTGCTACAATTTGGTGAATCGTTATAAGTGAATTCCGCCTGAGCAAGCACATGATCCCACATCCGTGAGTTCTCTCCAACCAAACTTCGTAGCAGGTTTCCCAAGCTCCTATTCACCACCTCCGTTTGCCCATCAGTTTGTGGGTGATATGCGGAGTTGAAATTCAACTGAGTGTCCAACTTCTTCCACAGAGTGCGCCAAAAGTGCTCTGTAAATTTCACATCCCTCTCTGAGATAATGGACCTCAGTAAGCCGTGCAACCTGATGATCGCCGTGAAAATCAAGTGTGCTACGTGAGTGGCATCATTGGTTTTTCAACAAGGAATGAAATGTGCCATTTTTGAAAATGGTCTACTACCACCATCACTGAATCGAAACCTCGCTGCGTCATTGGTAGACCCAAGACAAAATCCAAGTTGATTGAGTCCCACGGTCTACTTGGAATAGGCAATGGCGTGTAGAGTCCTACATTTTGGCTGTGTCCTTTCGCCAATTGGCACACTTTATACCTAGTCACATATCACTGTACGTCCCGTCGCATCTTTGGCCAGTAATAAAAGTGTCCTAAGTGTTCCAATGTTTTGTCTATGCCGAAATGCTCGGCTAGACCTCCACTATGCTTCTCCCGAATGATATTCTCTCTCATCGAACAATCGGGAATGCATAATTGTCCCCCTTTAAAGAATAGCTTCTCCTGTAAATTATAGTCCAACCATGGACTATTGTTTCTCAGGAAAAGATTCTTACAGGCTTCATAAGCCTCTTTGAAATCCGCATCGGTCTGATACAAGTCTTTCAAATGCTTAAAGCCCAACACTTGTATTTTACTCTCCTGCAAGAGCAAAGCTCTTCTTCTCAACGCATCTGCCACCTTGTTGGCCTACCCGCTAATGTGTTTCAACACAAAAGTGAATCTCTATAAATATTCGACCCACTTAGCATGCTTGTGATTCAGCTTATACTATTGCATCACGTATTGCAGTGTAGAGTTATCAAAAAATAAAACAAACTCACTCCCCAGTAAATAGTGTCTGCAATGCTTCAGTGCTTGGACGACAACATAGAATTCTTTGTCATAAGATGAATACTTCTGCCTGCTCTCATTCAACTTCTCACTGAAAAACACAACAGGTTTGTCTTCCTGGCTAAGTACAGCTCCAATGGCTGTACCGCTTGCATCACAACGGACTTGGAAGAGCTTATTAAAATTAGGAAATCTTAGGATTGGCCTTTAAGTGATTTTTACCTTCAATAACTGGAAGCTCCCCTCTGTTGCTTCAGTCCAACGGAAAGGCTGACTCATCTTCTTAATAGTATCCAACTTAGGCACACAGATTCCACTAAAATATTTGATAAATTTACGGTAAAAACTTGCCAACCCATGAAAACTATGAACCTCAAATAGGCTCTTTGGGGATGGCCAGCTAATAATAGCTGCAACTTTTTCTAGGTCCATCTTCAACTCGTTCTTTGCAATCACAAAACCCAAATAAACTAGTTCTCTTTGAAAAAAAGTACATTTTTTTAGATTTATCAGCAGCTTATTCTGCTGCAATTTCTCCATCACACTTCGAACATGTCGAAAGTACTCCTCCTTAGTCTTGCTGAAAATTAATATATCATCAAGATACACTATCACAAACTTTCCAATGAACTCTTTCAGCATTTCGTTCATCATTCGCATAAAGGTACTAGGGCCATTACTTAATCTGAATGGCATTACCAGCCACTCATACAACCCTTCATTAGTCTTTAATGTTGTTTTCCATTCATCCCCTTCCCTAATCCGGATCTGGTGATAACCGCTCTTCAGATCGATCTTCGAGAAGTATGCTGCTCGCTCAGGCAGTCCATCATATCGTCCATCCGTGGTAGTGGAAACTTGTACCTGATGGTAATCTTGTTGATGGCCCTCGAATCCGTGCACATTCGCCATTCTCCTTCTTTCTTGGGAGCGAGAGCTGTCGGAACTACACAGGGGCTCAAACTCTCCCTTATCAGCTCTTTATCCAGCAATTCCTGCACCTGTTTTTTGACCTCCTCGATATCTTTGGGGCTCATTTGGTATGCTACCTTGTTCGGTAGACTTGCTCCACGTATAAAGTCAATGTGATGACTAATACTCCTCTTAGGAGGTAGTTTATCTGGTAGATCATCCACTACGATATCACTAAACTCTTGCAACATCTCTTGAATTTCTTTTGGTAAATCTGAAATTTCAGTGTGTAGTAACACTGTCTTTGGCCTCCTTACTACATCATAATTCACTTTGTTGTCTTCGATCTACTTTAAAAGTTGTTTTCCACCCATTAAAAACACTTTTGTTCCGCTTGTTTCTGTTGTTTCTTCCTCCTTGATGGGTTCAAGTGTGTGCTTAATCCCATCCTTGACAAATTTGTAAGAGTTTGTCTTCCCATCATACACTACCTTTCGGTCATACTGCCATGGCCTTCCTAGCAGTATATGACATACATCCATTGGCATAATATCACAAATAACCTTGTCTTTATACCTGCCAATATGGAACTCAATTTCACATTGTTCCTCAACCAACAACTGATGGCCTTTCTGCAACCACAATACCTTGTAGGGAGTGGGGTGCTTCAGCCGCTTCAAACCCAACTTCTCTACCATCTATGTGGCAACCAGATTATCTATGCTCCCACTGTCAATAATCAACTTGCAGCATTTTCCGTGTGACTTACAAATTGTCCGGAATAATGCCTTCCTTTGAGTTTGTTCAGCTGTCTCCTTGGTTGGTTTCAACAACACTTTATTCAGAACTAAGGCTTCCCCTATTTCGGGCACATTTTCTGCTTCCTGGGGTGGTGCCTCTGCTTCCTCTGGCTACACAACATATGCTCCTCTTTGACCAACTTGTTCTGCTTCAGGACACTCAAAAGACCTGTGCCCCCACTTGTGGCACTTGTAGTACTGATAGGCAGCTCCTATGCCCCTGCCATTTCCCCTTCCTCGCTGATATGGCCTTCCTACTCTAGTGTTGTCTCCTTTTTCCGTTGCCCCTGAAGTTTTGGAACTGCTGTCCTCTTCACTATTATTGGTAGTTTTTCCTCTGCCATAGGATTGTCCTCTTCCTCTACCGGTTTTCCATCCTCTTCTAGCATTCTATTTTCTTGTGATCTTCTCCTCTGCCTTCATGGCACTCTGGTATGCTTCTTCTATATTCCTTTGGGAAAGAATGCTTATCTCATCCAATATTTCCAGCCTTAGGCCATTCACTTACCCGGCTGCCTTTTCTGGGGTATCCTCCATATACCCAGCTCTTAAATTTACCCGATAGAATTCTTCAATATATTCTCTCACTGTCATCCCTTTTTGCTTCAAATTCTGCACTTGCCAATGCAGTGCAATCTGGTAATCTTTGGGAAAAAATCTGCCCTTCATCTTGGCCACCATTCTTGGCCATTTCTTTATTGGCAACTTATTCATCCTTCTTCTTTCCGCTTGGACACTATCCCACCACAAGGCTACATGTCCTTTCAGCTTGGTTGCAGCGAACTTAACTCTCTGATCTTCGCTGACCTCTTCACATTCGAAATACTTGTCCAACTCGCTAATCCAGTCTAACAGAACTTCTGTGGACAAGCTGCCATCGTAATTTGGAATTTCTGGCTTAGGCTTGTTGCTAGCCAACAGGACCGACCTCAACAATCTAATTTCAGGTCCTTCCTCATCCAATCCATTCGTCGCAACTATAGCTTCTTCTTTGCTGTCATCTCCTACCTCCAGATCCCTTCTCCTTACTGCTCCAAACAGGCAGTAGGGATCCTAATCTCCTCCCGCAATCCTTCCTCTGCTACTCTCCGAGCACCTCTTCCATGACCTCGTCTTCCAACTTCCATTTTTTCCAAGAAATCTCCAAATCCTGCTCTAATACCACAATATGATGGGACCAACCCGATTAGCCTTACAATACAATAATAAAGAGGTTGATTAAATATCATGTTAAAGTGTTAAGGATCTTTTTGATTGTTTGATTGCGCATTCAATTTGAAGGGTACAGGAGTTGGTGTGGGGGACACTTGTCCTGGCCTCGAACCTCGCTATCCCGTGCTTGGGTTTACACACCAAACCCTCACTCACTTCGGCATTTTGACATTGTGTTTTGTTGGTTTCTGGTTGCTGAGAGAGTTCTGCTCTATGTTTTTGGTGGTTGTTGCAATGGTGCCCATCTTTCTCTGTATGTCTGAAGGTTCTGTAGACCGTTCTTTAGCTACTGGTAATTGGGGTTCTTCCAGGTGTTATGCTGGTTGTTCGGCTGACCGTCGTGAAGGGTTTCACTCATCTGTAACTCTGATATTTGCTGTGTGCTTTTGCTGTTTATTAGTTTGTTTTCCTACTTGACCATTCCTCTGGTTATTTATTTATTCCTCTATGTTTTTCTCTTGCACGTTGCAGCCACAAAGGACCGGTTCTTCGGCTCTGCTCATCACTGACAAGGTAAATTCTCTGTCCCTATTATAGTTCTCTTCGCATTTTTGGGTTTTTGCTGAGGATAGCTGCTCCTTGTGAGCAGGGGCTTTTCTGTGTGGCTGCGACCTGGTCTCGGATTTCTTGTTCCGACGCCATCTGCTCCTCTGGTAAGCTCTCAACCCTCTCCTTATGGTTGCACAATTTCCGTTTCCATTTTGTATGCATGGGCTCTAACACCTCTCTATGGGCAGTGTCTACAGGTGAAGGGTGACTTCGAATGCCAGTTTTAAGGATTGTTGCTTCCTTGTAAAACCCGGTAGGGTCGTTCCTTGTCATTGAGATGTATCTCATTTTATTTTTGTTCAAACCCCAACGTTCTAGTTGTTTGGTAGTTGTTTAGACTCTGAAAGCCTCAGCTCCTCACTTGCTGTTAAGTTATCTTGGGTTATGCCCTTCTATGTAATGTATTTTGGTTCCTATAGTCGTTAGGTTTTTTTCTAGGTACTCAAACGCTAAGCCGGTTACTGGTTGTTTTTCTTAATGCGACTCATTCCACCTTTGACTGTGGCTATTCTGGAATTTGTAACTTATTCTTATGCAAATTGTTATTTGAAAAAGAAGGACTTTAATTAGATAATGGTGTATTACCTGGAAATACAGTGCGGTCATTTTGAAAGTAGGAACTGTTGTTTCTGTAGTGATCTCTCCTTATCGCTTGTTCGCCCTCCGTGGGCTTACTGTTGTTTGTTGTTTGGAACTGAAATCTCGCTCTCTGTTACTTCTATGGATTCAACTATTGTTAGTTCCATCTTTGAGACACTCTATAGTCAATTTGTTGGTAGAAAATAATTTTTTTCGAAAAGGAAAGAAAAAAATAAAAAGTCTCTGCTCTTTATCGATACACACAGTAATTAATTAGAGGATAACCAGTTAGCTGTAATTGTGATTCATTTATCTGTTTGGTTCAATGCACACAATAATTAATTTAGAGGAGATGGAAAGCTATAGATAGACACAGGTGTTCTACAGAAAATAAATTCTTATTTATTTTTCCTTCCATTCTCTAGTTGAACCCTTACAAAATATGAAATGCTTTCTTTTGTACTATTTCAAGACAGTTTTGTCTTAACAGCTCGTAGTTGTATTTGCAGTTGTATGTGCAGTTACATAGTTATAGCAACTACTTTTGGTTTTTCTTGCTCTGTTGGAATACATTTTTGTACGTAGACAACTGAAAATAATAAAAAGTAAAAAACAGAGAAAAGGCGGCTATAACAGCCCTTATCTGACTATGACACTCTTAACTGCTACTAAACTAACAAATTAAAGAAAAAACATATAAGTCCCTAATCACTATCTTGACCAACAAATGAAAATGAAACTAAACCATGAAATGTGAACCTGTTTTTTTTAACTGAGACCAAACACCTCAGTTGGATGCTCCTGCATCATCAAGACTCAAGTTTGAATATTGGCACCAAATATGTAACACGTGGAAATGTATATGGACATAGGAGACATTGCAGGGTAAAGTGGTTGTTCCTTGCTCTGCATAGTTGTTTTCCCGCAGAACTGTTTTGGTACAGACAAAAGCTATGCGAAGATTGTCGCAATAATCATGTGTGAGAGTGCACTAAATATGTGTGTGGAGAGTGCATGTGTGAAGCAAGGAACACAAACAAATCTGCACACACTACCTTCACATACTTCGGTAAACATGCGTCAGTAACAATGTAAATTATAGTTGCAATGTTCAATCTTAGAAACTGATAATGTCTAATCCATTCAAAATTGTAAACTTTCACAATTTGATTTTCAAATTTATACTTTTTCATAGTGATATTATTTTAATAATTAATACTACCTTATATCTCTTATTTTAATAATTAATATTACCTTATATCTCTTTTGCAGAATGTGGAGGTGCATAGAAAACTCAATATAATGATCATCATATATTGAAGAGCAATAAAATTCTTGTTGTAACAATAATAGTTTTGAAATGCTAGTTTTCAGCTTAACGTAAAAGGTAGAAACCATATTGAGTCAAGATACGAAATTACCTTGCAAATAGAGTTAAGCGTTTATACTTATTTTGTATTTGTTGCACACATAAACCAAAATTTTGATGTCACAAACTACTACATAATTGATTTATCTATAGTATGATATGTATATTTGTTTTCCCGCGCAATATTTTTTCCTCACATGGATTGAAAACAAAACTAATTTAATATTGGTTAATACGAGTTCAATTGACAAATGTGAAATCACTAGTACACTTAGTATTCAATAAACATCAATACGAAGGTTCGTTCATTCTATCTTGGTAGCAAAATATTCGCTGATAACAAAACAAACTAACAAAGGAAATATTGAATACACGTTGGTTCACTAAATAAATGCCGAAAAGACTTGTATTTATTGGCAAGAGAGATTTAGTTAATCAAAATAAAATGAGATTAAGGATATTATTAAAATAGTATGTTGATATCGACTTTTAAGGCGTGCCAAACAGAGCAACCATGAAACACAATCATGTCAATTGGACTATCTCAAGTTGGCATTTAAGAAAAATGAATATGATTTAAAGTAACTGATTTCATAATAGTATTTTCTAATTATAGATTAGTCAAATCAATACTAGCCAAATTGATGACGATCATTGTTTAATGAATGTAATTAAAATCGATAATAGTTAAATGTCCTTTCAGGACTTTGATGTCAATTCGTGTTTTAGATGACTTATCACCTTTGACACATTATATGTAGGCATGTTGGCTCTGAGCTAGTTTCCAATAGCTTTAGGAAAGCGATTTGTCGATTTTCATCTTGTTGTAGACCTGTTAGTACTGAATTCACCACTAAAATTTCTAGGCAACCGACTTGCTTCATTTCTTCTGAAACTCATAAATGTTTTCAGGATTTGCTTTATCATTTGTCTATTATTTTTTGAACTTAATACCAACAGTGATACAAATGGTCGAAAGAAACAATGGCAGAAGCACACAGGAAGAGGTATATGCATAGATCCAAGATATCTTAATGCTCAGCCAAGATATCTTGATGCTTAGCCAAGATATTTTAATGCTAATGGATAACATATTGGAACTTCAACAAATGCTTAGGTGACTCGAAGATGAACTAGATGTCATAAGAACATTGTTAGAAGAGCTCTTGCAAAACATGAACGGAGCAATCAAACTTCCATTCTCTTAGCATAATCAGTAGAAGCATCAAACTCTAGGAACAATGGCTTATTAATAAAGAAATCGTTACCAAATTTTGCTACTTGTTCAACCAATTTTCAAATTCGGTATATGCTAAAGGCTATAGATTATAATTTTCACGACACGGTAAAAAAAAACATATTGGAATATTGTGGAAAATACACATATGTATACATGCAAAATATTTTGTAAGTTATGTTGTAGTCTTCCATACGTGGTTTCTTCGAATAAGCATTCAATTTACAAATTTGTTTCATCTATGTATGATAATGATTGATTTAATAAATTTGTTTAAATTTTACTTAACAGGCCCTTTTTTATAGAAAGAATTGCAAATTTGAGAAATCAATAAAATAATGTAAGAAATCACATTGCAAAGAAAGAGACATGACATAAGACAATGAAAAACATAGTAAATAATGTTAGTAAATAGCATAGTACAAACATCAAGACTCAAGGCACGAGTGGGAGGGAATTATGTAGAGTGTGAACGAAAAAGCGACCGGGTGAGCGGGAGGACAAAACTTCCTCCACACAATGTATCAACGTTAGCAGCTCCATGAACTATGTAAAAATAACACATTGGAATGTCGTGGAATATACACGTATGCATACATGCAAAATATTTTTTAAGTTATGTCGTACTCTTTCATACATCGTTTCTTCAAATAAGCATTCGATTTACAAATTTGTTTGATTTTTGTATGATAATGATTGGTTTAGAAATTTGTTTAAATTTTGCATGATTTAGCCCTTTTTTATAGAAATTAGTTATAATGAGAAGTTATTATAAATATGTCAATGTATCACAAATAAACAGAAATATATTATCTAATATTGTTTCGCTAATGATAGGATTCACAAATTTGATAAATCAATAAAACAATGTAAGAAATCGTATCACAAAGAAGCAGACATGACAAAGGACAATGAATTAGTTACACATTAGAATCAAAACATAGTAAATAATGTTAGTAAATAGCATAACGCAAACATTAATACTTGTGGGGCGAAGGGGGCGGGAGGCGATGGGCGAATTGTAGAGAGCGTGAAAAAAAACCGACCAGGTGGGTGGGGGAACAAGTCCTCCTTCGCACCACCACACAATTGATCAACATTAACACTTCCACGAACTATGCAAACATATCAGAATGAGAAGGCATATTGTAACTGTATGGATGGCCTTTTACTGTTAGTAAATAACATAGTATAAACATCAATACTCGAGAGGTGGAGGGGGTGGGGATAGGGGGGGGCATTGTTTGAAGTGTGAAAGAAAAAAACACCCAGGTGGCTGGGGGAACAAATCTGCCTTTGCACCTTTGAAAAATGTGTCAACATTAACAATTCCACAAACTATGAAAATGTCTTGAAACGAGGAGGCATTTTGTAATTGTATGCATGGCCTTGGAAATATAAAACCTGAGTTTCAAACATAGTTAAGGGCAACATAAATCACATCACAAAGAATCAAACATGACATAGGAAAATGAACTAGTTACATGTTACAATAAAAACATAGTAAATATCATAGTACAAACATCAATACTCAAGGGGCAGAGTGGGGAGGGGGGAGCATTGTGCAGAGTGTCGAGAAAAAATGACTAGGTGGGTGGGGGAACAAATCCTCCTCCACAACTCCACACAATGTATTGACATTAACAATTCCACGAACTATGTAAACATCTTCAAATGAAAAGGCATCTTGTAGTTGTATGCATGGCCTTGGAAATGTAAGACCCCGAGTTTCAAACACAATTAAGTGCAACATATTGTATACTTTATTTACACATTTTTCTTTTTAAATTTTGGGAAACTAAAAAATGAAATAACAATGTAACATTGATAGCTTTGATTTTGCGGTGAAAAGCATGAAAAATCATTGTCAAATATTAGTAAACACAACTTTTTCTTCTTGGAGACGTCAAACAAGTATTAAAGATCCATATAATCTTTAAATATTCAAATATATAAACTCCTCACATAGTTTGTAATATTGTTTGACTAATTACAAAATTTGCAAATTCAATAAATCTATAAAATAATGCAAAAAATCAGACTGCAAGAAAGGATACATAACATAACACAGTGAACCAACTACACATTACAATCAAAACATAGTAAATAATCTTAGTAAATAGCATAGTAAAAAACATAGAACCTGAACAAAGAAATTCATTGAAATACATTTTTGTACAATGTTAATAGCTACAGATTACGTAGTCACAAGATGAAATCAAATGCCACTTCCTTGTTAAAAACGCTTAAGCAATGCTGAAATTATTGAACCAAAAAGTAGAATATGATGTTAATATTGGATGTACAGATACATAGAAGGATGAAAATGCAGACGACGCCCTACCCCTCGCCAATAGTCAATGGAAATCCAGTCTTACTAATTACCGGTAATAAAGATATCTGCATTCCAAAATACCAATAGTAGATTACTTGAAAATTTAAGCAAAGAGAATAGTAAATTAGTTAACCATAACATGAAATCAGATCCCAACCATCCAACAAACCATTTTTTCTCTTTCTTTCTGACAATAGGGAAATTATTCAAGCAGAAAGTATAAGGTAATGTTAAGATTGCTTGACAATGCAAGCAACGAGAACTGTACCATCACTAGATTACTCAATAATGTAAACAAAGAGAACCATCATGTATATGTATAATCACGTTTTGGTGGTTTATTGTAAATGTGCCACGTGTCTTGAAATTGAATAATAATCAATAATAACTTATTTGTGCGCATAATATTGCTCACAGGAAACCTTTCGTAGATAAGGTAATACTTTCTCCAATTCCACGCCTTTTAGAACACAATGTATTTTAGTCATGTCATTTGCATGTATGATATAATTTAATTGATGGAAATAAACAAAGTGACAATCTTTGTTAAAAATTGTACAATAAACTATAGTTTCAATCATAGTTCTAACAATTGTAATTAGACTACTGCACTTGGCACATATAGTCTCAAATGGATTCGTATATGCATTAATCATTGTCAATGGTCCTTGGAAGTGTTGTAAAATTGACATAGAAAACCGATGCTTAATAGTTAGAAATCAAATGTATTTCTATCCTTTTTTCTTTATCTATATCTATATATACACACATAATAGCTACAATATAATAAAGTTTACCATGCATATTCCACTCGCCGAAGAAAGTAGTTTTCTTAGATTTACGATTTTTTATTTTTTTTCAATGAACGTATGAACGTTGATCATGAAGTTCGAAAAACTCCTTGTTTTCTAAGTATATTTTTTAGCAAGGTGAGCATAAAAACATTTTCTTGCAATTGTCTTTGAATTGAAAGATATGCTGAAAGAAGTTTGTCGTGTACTTGAACCCGTTACATATGTAGTATTTATAAAAAATACATGGAAACTGTATAACAGATGGACAATAACTTTGTAGCAATGAAACATTCAAATAAATCAAAGCTTATTGTTGTCATGTTCCATTATGCATTGTTGTCTTTGATTTCCAATACAAATCACATTGTTGTCTTTGTTGTCGAAATTGCAATAGCACTGATTGTTCCAACTGGGAATGGATCTTGACTACGAGATCGATTTGCGATCGTGATTCGTCATATTTCGAAATAATTGGTACTCTGTGCAAACAAGACAAATGTTTTCTACACTGCTAAAGCTATTTAGACAAACAATTTTTTCACAATCACCTTTGTTGTATTTATGCTTTGGAATTATTTCAAAATTTTTAATTGAAACGCCAACATTTGCAATAATGTTTGCCTCATGTTAAGTAGTGTTGGCACAAGCAATGTTATTGTCATTTTGACTTTCTTATCCAACAAATTTGCATGAAGTATTACTTTTTTCTTATTTTCTTTGTCCAAGAAAGGTCGATATGTAACTAAGACAATCCAATGAAAAATGTTCCTTGTTATATTGTTACTAATATCTTCAAATAATATTGGCATAGACTTGATCTCTTTTTTCCTAGTCATGAGCATTGAATTGAAATTAATTCAAGAAAAAAAAAACAGAAATTCGATATGTAGTTAACTAAACCTAAACATAACTATCTTTTTGCTTTCGTTTCTTCCCTATTTTATGTTCCTTTCATTTTGTCTCTTGTGATATTTGTTTCTATAATAATACTCATCGCCATCTCTACTCCCTCGCCCATGTTTATTGTCACATCATTCAAATTTGATATTTTTTGCCTGTTCACAAATAATACATTGAAATCACTGCTTAAAAGGACATTATAATTGATACTAACTAGTAACTAATGAACATAAAACCAGATAATACAAATTCATTGCTAATGCATATTCTAATATCAGGTTCATAGTTACCAGACATAATGCATATAGGTAAAATACTAAATAGATTTTAGTTTCAATATATACAAATGTTTTATATAAATATTCAGATTAGTTTTATCCTTGTAATCATTTTCCTAGCTCTGAATCTTTAAGCATTATATGTTTCTTGAAAATTGAAAAAAAGCCTTGTTTTTAGTTAGAGTACATAAAAAATATAGCGAAAAAACACAGAGTTGTATAATGTAAAAATAATCAAATAACAATAAATAGAACAGAAACACACCTCTGAATAAAGTTAGCATTGTCTTTAATTGTATATGTTCTACTTGTGTTCATTTCCCCTGCTCTAATGATATGAATTAGATCAAATATATAGAAATAAGAAAAATAAGAGGTTCTAATTTCATAACACGAAAGCAATTCAGATGTAACAACTACATGACAATAACATATATTATATAAATGTGTTTAGCATTCTCACATTGTCCACTATTTGAACTCCGCACCTCATTGCTACAAGGTTGTAACGTATATTGTATAAATGCTCTAAATACTCGCATATAGAAGAAAGAATGCATTGTTTACGTGAAAAAATGTTACATGTTCTACACCTTCATTCGTAATGAGCTTGCAGATAAAATCCTTCATGCCGTGCAACTACCAGAACAACACAATACATCCTGAACAAGAAATCTATTTGTAACTAGCTCCCCCAAAAAGTAATCGAACATACATTCGTAATGTGTATGCTAAAAAAACTGCATGATAAAAACTTAGCGAATGCTCTTACAGAAAACATAACTATAATTAGTGGTTATAATTGTCAAATTACCTTTTAAATTTTCAACATATATATTAGATTCTAAGTAAAGACAAGGCTCATTTAGCTAATGGAAAATTAGAAAATGATTTTTGAATTCATAGAAAAATAGGAATAGTCAACATTTTCCCGAAACTATGGTTAATACGTTGACACAAATCATCAATATTCTATGGACTTCGAGCTGCAAATAGAAAATTGTAGTAAAAATAATCGATAGTCAAGTGACTTTAACTACAAGGCGAGTGTTATAGTCCCTGACGAGGCAAGGACTAATAATAGTAGTAAAACTTGGCAAAATAACGAACAATCAACACACTTTGACTACAAAGCGAGGGTTACTAATAGAATTTTATCATTAAATAAAATTGATTTTCTCATAAAGTTAAAGTTAAACTTGATTTGGTCATAGTCAATGTTTCATTGTTCAGAGCTTTCCTTGTGCGGAGCTTTCACTATGCAAAGGAAGCTTCATCCACACAATTAAAGCTTTCATTGTAAACTCTGCATAAGCAAAGCTCCGCACAATGAAACAAGCTCCTGCAATTAAGGTTCTTAGTTTGCATCGTAAGCCTATGATCACAAAAACAATGCGTAGTCTCCATGTTCCCTTTGACAAGTTAAATTTTCAATTATTAGATAGATATTTAAAACTTTGATAACATTTTATATATGTGTAGAGGGAATATGTATATACAGAGTCTAGCACAAGTTATTTAAATTCTTATGTGCTTTAAGAAAAGAAATTGTACACGTGTATAACTAAACTAATTACAAATACTAATTTAGATTAATAAAATTTATTATTAAATAAACTTGATTTGGTCATCAAGTTAAAGTTAAATTTGATTTGGCAATAGTTAATGTTTCATGGTGCAGTTTTTTCCTTGTGCAAAGCGACTTATAATAATGTGCTTATATTATTATGCATAGGTGCAAAAAAAATAATGTTGATACATTGTGCAGAGTATAGTTAAATATTATATGGAGCCTTAATACTTGTTTAATGTCTCTAGAAAGCCAAAAATGTGTTTAAAAATATTTGACAATGATCTTCGTATTTTTTAGTTTAACTCAAAGTGTCTGAAATTAATTGGCAAAATCAAAGCAACCAATGTTACATTGCTATTTTGTTTAATTAGGCTAGTTTTTTTATATGCAAAGGAAAGAGATAGGTTGTGGGGGAAGTGTGGTAGAAACATTGTGCAGAGAAATTGGGAACAAATATGCAAAATTAGCTTTGATTATTATTGCATTATACATTTCTGTGTTTTTTTTTGCTATATTTTTAATGTACTTTGTGATATGTAATGTTGTATAGAGAAAGGCATACAAAAATGTATACAAACATACAAAACGTTACGAAACAATGTTTCTATTCCCTGCCTCGCACAAATGTTCTTCCACACAGAAAAGACACTTCACTTAATATTACATAAAATTGTGAATAAAAGCACCATTGTTCCACCCCTGACAAGAAATAAAAAAATGTATATTTTTCAATAGCCTTGCGTCAACGTCCCCTAAATAGTTCTCCTTGAGTACTTCCTCCTTTGAAAGTCGTTCCTCTCCACAACTTGCCCCATCTCCATTGAATCTGTTATTAGTATTAAATAAATATGCATATGCATATTAATTGATTAATTATGTTTCCAGAAAACTGGAAAATAAATAAATAAATAATCTTATCACTCCAAAACTTGCCCGTCTCTTTTGAATCTGCTATATCTAGCCGCTTTGCATATATCAAACAAAAGACACAATTGTATTAAGGATCCATATTTAATCTTTAAGCACTTAGTACAATGTATCAACGTTACTCGTTCCACACCTCCGCACAATAATATAAGCATATTAATATAAGTCATAATATTATCTAATTTAAAATATGATATTCTCTAAGCACTTCCTCTTGCTAAGTACATTTCTCCTATAATGTTAAATTATCCTTATGCATAATGTGGAGGAAGAAAGCTTGACTCGATATAGTCCTTGCTCCCTACACTTCTCTTGCACCCTTTCTTCGTACAATGAAATAATAGCAGTTAGCCCCCCTCCCCACCCCCATCGACCCCTCCCTCACTTACTGTTGAGTCTCCAAAATGTCATTCATTTCACCTTCTTCTTTTCTTTCACTTTCCTTTAGAATTTACTGTATTCCACAACTCCATAACCATGCACTAAGACCATCTTCCTAATTAAATATGGGTTTAGAGACATTATTTTCCAATACATTTATTTTGGTATTTTAAGTGAATTTATGGTTAAATATTAGAAAAATAAGATGTATTCACTTATATATAAAAGTTGGATGAGTTTTGTGATGTGTTGTTGTAGCGGCTATAACAACCTCCAAAATTTTGGCCCCCATCCAATTTCGGAGCCTCCTTTGAGAGTTTTAATTGATGTTTGCACGCACTCAAGATCACTCAGTGAGCTTGTGTGAGTCTTCGTTCCCACCTTGCTTGATTTTTTGATAGACAACTTTTGCATGTGGATGCCAATGTCATGCTTGCGACCATGTTCTGGTCATACACAAGGTCTTTGCTTCATGTGTACATGTTGTGTTCGCTATGTAAACATCCGTCACGCTCACACACAAAGTCATATACACTATCACATAAGCATCATCGCGGTCGTCCAACGATCAATCACAAGCATCGCGCTTGTCGCTCACACCATCAGTTAGTCATGTTGAACATGTGTGTCTGGATGGTTTGAGTCGTCTCGTCGTCGAGTCATGTAAGTATGTATTTGCAAGTTCACGTATGCACCTTTTCACTCGCTCACACAATTAGTCGTTTTGTTGAAGTTCTGACGACCAGGTCACCCTCTGACAGTCAGACCTTTACCTCGCCATTGACTTGATCGACTGTCACCCAGAACTGCATAGAAGCACCAAAGCAATTCATTTTAAACTGCATTGTCCGCAAGTTGATCAATCAAATTTCCTGTCGGTCAACCAGAGAGTTTGACTCGACAGTCACCCTGAGACTAACTCCCCTAAAAATTTACGTAGAGGTTGCAAACCATGCTTGCTCCGTTGACTAAGAAAATTGCGCAGACAGTTTGGATAGGAACCTAGTTCCTGTCCCTGTCTCCCTCAGAAAATTATGCAGTTTTTCTAGCCAGCCCGCCAATCAGTCGGCCGACTACTCACCCGAAAAACTGTGCAGATTTCATGAGAAAGCCCTCTGCTGCCCAGCAGTCCGCTCAGCTCAGAAACTACGCGGAGGTGATCAGCAGGCTAGCCTCCCAACATCAGCGCAGTTTTTCCCGCCAACAGCTCCCAACAGCCAGTTGCCAGTTCCTTCCAAGATTTGTGCAGTTTTTGTTGCCAAGCTCCTAGCAACCCACTACCGGTCCCCTCCAGGAATTGCGCAGTTTTTGCTGCCAAAGTCCTAGCAGCCAGCTGCCAGTTCCCTCTAGGAATTGCACAGTTTTGGCTGCCAACCTCCCGCTACCTGCTCCTTCCAAAAATTGCGCAAATCTTGTTTGCCGAGCGTTTCTGCAACCCAGACTACTCCTCCTAGAAATTGCGTATATTTGTCTGCCAACTGATCTAGACCTCATGGATAGTCACTGTTAATTCAGATTGTCCGTTAACATCTCCTAGTGAATTCTGCGCAGTTTTCACCAGTAATGCCAGGAGCCTCCATCCCAGCTTTAAGCTTTGCTTGTGTAGTTTCGCAACCTTGTCTTCTCTCCCGGTCGCCTGCATTTGAAACAATCATGCATCTTGGTAGACTAGGAGGCTTATAGATTTGATGTCGTCTTGTCATGAGTGATTGTAGATACAGGTACACAAGCAAACATAGAGCGACGACGAATGGGATGAATAAGGGGAGTACATGCAAGAGGACATGTTCACAAACGGACGAACAAACAATGCATGCAAAGAGATGTGCTCGCGAACAAGCGATCATGCAAAGATGTTTGCGGACGGACAAACGGGAGAGCATGCACTTCTCAGGAATGGATGAACCTATCAAGCATACCAACATACAAGCAAGGGGCGACGTGCAAATGCAACATCAAGCGAACCCAACAACCATGGAAGACTCCGCACATCTTGCTATGCGGAGGTGAAGTTGTGACACACCATGAGGACATCCATCACCAAGCAACAATGCGAATCGACATGCACACTAGTAGCAACACGAATATGCCAGCACTACCATGTCGCGTTCTGTCATGAGTCATGTCGTCCACATCTCTACTGTGGGCCATACTGTCAATCAATGTAATGTAATGTGGAAGTCCAAGAGACCCACTTGTCATACGAAGAGTCGTGTAAAGTCGAAAGGTCATGGAAGTCGAACAGTGATGAGGGAAGTCGAACAACCACAAGGGTTAGTTTCACCCTCGACTATAAATACCCTCTCATTTGTACATGCAAAATACTTTTCACCTCGGCTCCTCCCACGTAGCCTTGAGAGTCTATAATATTTTCTTTGAGGAGTAAGTAGTGGCTCCAACAACCCATCCATGGGGTTAGTGATGTATGGTGTAATATTGTGTCTTGGAACTTTCGCTTAATTCAAAATCATGCTAACAGGCCAACACGTTTTCACACATGTGTTGTAATTGTTGTACGACTAATCTTGAACACTTGTAATACATGTTACTTTAACATGTGTTTAACACTTGAACTCATTCATTTGTTGTAATACATATATATTAATGAAAATGTGTTGTATGAGCTATTAAAATTGTCCTGCCCATGTTGGTTACCTCCCCAAACATCATACAGACCTTTCACGTAAACTTGTTATAATGATTGTCGAACTTGTGCGGACTCCTCCATTGTGTGTTGTACGTGTTATCTTTCCCTGTGTGTTGTGACTGCCACATTCGTGTGCACTACTCCTTCGGAAGTTGTGCACGTCCTGTTCAGTTATGTGTTCCTAACAGAGTTGGAGCTTCCTCCCATTTGGCTTGGGACTCACTCCCACCCTCTCCCTCTATGGTGAAAGAACCATTGACACAAGTAACCCTAGAAATCACCAGGCACGCGAACCTCACTACTCGAAGACAAAGCAGGCCACTCTCATGTGCTGACAAGCAAGAGATGAGGCAAATATTTAACATAATGGAAACTGAGCCATCATACCGGATGGGACTCCCACACCAAAAGGTGTGAGGTCTAGTTGGGACTTCATACTGGGGTGATCCCCTGAATGTTGGCAAGTCCAACACCGTCAACATGTGTTTAGGCATATTTGAAGATTCCAAGACAGTCATATTTGGCCTCCAAGACTCAAATTCGAATTTCATCTACAAACTCTTCAAGATTTGAGGAAGATTTGAGAACATTGCTCAAGCACATTTCATGGAGAAAGATCATGGAAGTTTTCATAAGTGTCTCCTTTCAAAGCTAGGAGAGATTTGTGAGAGGATATGAAGAGATGTTAATTGCTAGTGTCAACACATGGTTGTAACCACATGAGATATTTGTGGATGTAGGAGAGAATTCTGGATCTACATTTATGAATTAGTTACCTTTGTATAAATATGAGTGCCTTCTCCTCTCAAAAGGTGTGAAAAGTTTGGGAGCTATGTTCATGCTTCAATGTAGAGTTTTGGATGTTAAGGATTGGCACTATGCTTATGATTGATGTAATGAATACCATTATAGTTCAATTCGATATGGTTGTGCTTTCATTTGGTGTTTGATCGATAGTTTTCTCAACTTTCCACCTTTCATGCACTTTGGGATGGGCACCTAATGAGTATGGGATGTATTCTAATGTTTTTTTTTTTAGTTTCTTTATGTTCATTTTAAGTCTTTTGATTAGATGCATAGTTTGCATTCTTTCATACTCATTCCATTTATGTTCTTTTGTAGGTTAAGCATTATTGCTTTCATTTCATAGATTCATCGCTTTTCAATTTGTTTGATAGATACTCATGAATGATTCTAATTTGAGAATGCCCACATTAGTAATTTCAATTGATCTCTCACTACTTTCAGAATAAGTTGCCTTTGAATTTCATAGATTAAGAATTCAATGCTTTTTTAATATAGGATTTGTTGCTTTCTGGATTAAATTTATTCTCAAGTCTTTACTTTCTAGTCATTAGAATATATTTACTTTCTTGTTGATAAAGATAGATTTACTTTCATGTCAATAAAATAGTTTTATTTCATGTCAATAGAGTAAGTTTATTTTCATTTCAATTTCATAGACTAAAAGATTGCTTTCCAAGTTTCGAATTTGAGACTTTTGAAAAAGAAAGTATGTGCATAATCATCTTAGACATTTTTCATGAATAGGTTTTCCATCATTTCAATAGGTTAATTTACTCTTAAATTGAAAGTTGATTTATAACATATATTGTGCAAGTATACTTCACAACTTCACAAACCCTAGGTTTGACAATTTAATGACAAGTAATTTAAATCACAATTAAATTACCAAACACTTATGTAAGGGACCTGTGAACCCGTCAGTTCTAGCATCTTTGGACTCTTTAAGCACTCTGTACAATGTATCAACATTGCTTGTTCCACACCTTCGTACAATAATATAAGCACATTAATATAAGTTGTAATATGATCTTAATTTAAAATGTGATATTCTCTGAGCACTTCCCCTTGCTAAGTAAATTTCTCCTATAGTGTTAAATTAGCCTTCTCGCACACCCTTTCTCCCGCACATCCCACACACCTATGTGCACAACAAAATAATAATAGTTAACCACACCCCCCGCTTACATAAGGGACCCACAACCCCATTAGTTCTGACATATTTGGATAAAGCAATAATAACGTCATAGCACTCACCAACACAATGGCCACTCACAAAATTAGTCTTTTTTTATATTTTTAAATGATTTTTCAGGGACTCACAAATAGCGAAAATAAATTTCCATCCACGAGGGGAATTATGTTCCATCAAGCCTCACTCATCCAATGGGCAATTATAAATAAGATTGCCATAAATTACAAAATGATTTTTGAATTTATAGAAAAATAGGAATTATTCAACATTTTCCTGAAACTTTGGTTAAAATTGCAAAAACTCAACAAAATAATTGATAGTCAACGGACTTTGATTGCGAGGCGAGTGTTATATTCCCTAGCGAGGTAGGGAATAAAACGAGAGTAATCATATCGATTCTTAAAATAAAATGATCACTAATCACATTAACCTAATAAGATGATCATATCACAAAATACCATCTATATAAAGAAGGTGTACATAGTAGTAAACTATAATTAATGCAAAAGCATGAAAGTAAAGGCAAACTGAAACATCTCCCTTATTTGAAAAGGCACCAAGAATGCTAAAATTTAACATCTTATGATCGCTAAGGAAAAGATACATCGTGGACACCTACAAACAACCAATATTATGATAAGGAGGATGAGTAGATGTAATGGTTTCTCAAACAATGACCTAATAACAAAGATACTTTTTGAACAAAAATCTTTATTTATAAAAAATACATGCATGTTAGTTACACAAAAAGTGATAGAATACAAAAAGTGGAAATTAAAAAGTGATTGAAAACATTTGGGCGTATTTTAAAAAGCATCATTAATAAACTAGCCACTACCCATAGAAGGTGCAAAGACAAATTGAAGGAATATGCCAACTAAGCAATATGCAACCAAGTGTCAACTAACAAGAAACCAAAATATGAACTAGCATGCCGATTAATATGTTGAAATGCTAACTTCCCTTACAAAAATATATAAATTTAATTATTCCAACAAACTTCAATAAAAAAGAGGCAAGTAAAACTGTAAATATCATAATAATTGGTGAATACAACATTCAAACTTCAATGCAAAAGAAAATGGCTAGTGGAAACTCAAATATCATAAATTTCATCATAAAAGAAATCGCAAGTGAAAACTCAAATATCATAATCACTCATGAAAGAAAAATAGTTTGGCATTAGTAATATCATCTTTCATGAAGTCTTCCAGCCACTAATACAAAGAACCCTCATATGTTTTGTAAAGCACCTTGGATTTAAAAAAACAACACGGCTCAAAACCCAAGTTTTGAAGTTTCTAATTTCACTTAGTTAGAAACCCTTCTTGCACTTTTTATGATTTATTCCTACCTACTTGTTATTTTTTCTTTAACAAGTTATTTACAAAATAAATACTGAAAATAAACATCAGTGCAAGCTCAACATATTACAGATCAGCAACTAAAAGAAACAAGAACAAACACACCATGTGACACATTATTTTTGGACCAATGTCCCCGGGAAAACCCAATGCGGGAAAACAGTTGCAGCTATATGAGGGTTTTATTATTAAGTAATATCAGAGTACAATCTGGGTGCCAAAACCGACCTACCTAATAGAGAATTTCCTTAGCATCTATGCCTCACAGTTTGAGATAAATCTCCTGGCTAAAACCCCGGAAAATCCTTTTGGTAGTTCCTCAGCACAAAAATGCTATGCAACCCCAGCGTCTGCCCAATCCGGACTGCGTCAACCCCTCTATGTCTCACATTGGCCCTGCATCAACCTATCTTGGCCTACGTCAACTCTCTATGGCTTTGTGTCAAACATGCTAGCCTCTCTAGTATTCTGTGCATCATTTGGCTGCCACTGCGTGAGCCCTTACTGGCTTTGCGTCACTCTCCTTGGCTGCTGCGCTCCTCTCCCGGCACAATCTCTACCTTCTTTGTTTCTCTGTACTTAATGCCCCTCAGCTACTCTCCCGATCATTGATTCTATCTCTCTTAGCAAACCCCGCTCTAGAGAATAGAATGATTGATCACTCTAGTGTATTCTCCGAGTGACCCTCAAGCCTCTTCTTATACTTTTCCTGTTGACATATCAAAGGCTGAGATTAAGTCCCTCATCAATGGCTAAGATTAGATCTGGCTTGATCCATGTCTTTTAGACCACTCTAACATAGGTTCATATTAATACACATTAATATTTTATTTTCCCTAAGTTTAGACATAGGGACTCCAATAAAAATATTAATTATTTTAATATCTCCTGATCTGTTTAGAATCTTCCCAAACCCTTTCTAGGTATTGGATATCTCATGTGCCCCAATCTCTCCACCAAATTTCGTGGCTAAAGCACATCTGATGCTACCCCAAATCAACGCTCCCTCCTAGCGAGGGATGTGCTCTAGCAATACTCCTCACTCAGTATTACTTTGATCATCCGACATCGGTACCTGTGCTGATACTAGGCCTTCCTACCCAAGATCCTCTGCACTATTGTATCTTGTACTGCTACCCATGGTTCTGCCACTGCCATTGCTGCATCTGTATGACAACTCCCTCTGCATCCATGTTGTTGCTGGTCCTTTCTCCCAACACTGCATCCGCACTGCACCTCCTCTCATCATGTTGCATTGTGCTGCCCACTGCTACACTATAACTCAGTTACTGAGAAGTAAGTAACTGATCTCCCAACTGACCTCCCTGTTGGGCCAGAAACACCCACTAGTGTTGAAGCTCCCTCTGTCGCTGACAAGTGCTCCCTCTCTAACCTCTGCGCTTCTGCAACAACTCCCTGCATCTCACACCATTTCACACCTGTCTATGCCTTCCTGCAATGGTGCAACACTCATGTGACTCTCGCACCGCTACAACCTACTATCTTTGTGTTGTCTTGGGACTCCTGCACTATAGCTCTCTTTTCCGCTCCATCTGCATCCGTCTCTACCCACCCAACCAGTCATGCTACTCCTCGTCGGGGCTCCCGTAGCAAGGTCTAATCCAAGAGGTTGGATACCTTTAGGATCCTGCCCCTCATCACCTATAGTCCATCTAAATACAGCTTGATGTCTCCCCATTTCTTCTTAAGTGGTGCATGTGCACTCATGGCACAGTCATCATTTGTCAAAACTTCCTTCTCTGCCCATGTTGGTGTTGCCTTAACCTTGGAAGACTCTCCCTTACTCTTCTTCCTTGGGAACTGGGTCACATAATGACCCATCTCCCCATAGTGGAAGCACTTGATCTTGGAGAGATCTTTCTTCTTCCGGTTCTCCTGCTTTCCCTCAGATGCTAGGGCCACATCCTCCTCCTCCTCCTTGACCTTGATCCCTTTGCTGCTGCTACCTCTCTTCGAGTGCCGTCTAATCTCTTCTTGGTGAAGAGGTACCCACATATCATCCCAAGATAGGGGAGTCCCTTTGCCTAGGATACTCTGGACAAACACTTTCCAATCTTTTGAGACAACATTCAAGGTTGTCCTCACCATAAGCTCCTGATCCGGTGTTACTCCTATAGCAGTCAACTGGTCTCGAATCTCATTCAGTCCTCTGAGGAAGGTGCCAATCGATTGACCCTTCTTCATCTGATATGACCTCATCTAGTTCTCGAGCAACATTCTTCTCTGCACAGAAGTATGCTGGTACAGGTTCTTGAGAGCCTCCCACATCTCAACTGTTGTTTCCTTCATGGCTATATGTGGTACCACATGATCCTTGACCCCATCAAGGATAATGCAATTGGCCCTCGACATCGCCTCTTCATACTTGTCGTTATCATTGGGGTCGACTGGGATAGCTATAACCTTCAAGGCGAAGTTCTTGACACGATTTTTGTCAAGCACTGATAAGATTATGGTCTTCCAGACTGCGAAGTTCAATGCTTCGTCCAGTCTATCCTGGTCTCTTAAACCCTGAAGTGCCATGACGCTCCTCTACTTCCCTCCTGGAAGTTCTCTATTGGACTCCCTCTGAGTCCTAATTTCCCTTCTCGAAATCCTTCTGCTGCTTGTCGAGATGCCCCCTACTCTGATCGTCTTGTGTAATTGCATTGTTGATCTAGGTTCCTCAGCCAGAAACCCTCGGTAACAACTCCTTCGGCCCTGTTCTGTCAGGTACTTTTTTGGCTACAGTACCTCACCAACTCCACTCTGCAATATTTCTACAACCTTCTAGACTCAAGCAATTGCCTCTCTGTGAACTGTGTTAGCCCCTTTCTACCTCACATTAGCTCTGCGTCACCCCAGATGGGTCTACGTCAGCCCTCTGACCCTCTGCATCAGTAACGCTGGCCTCTCTGAGGCTCTGTGCAGCTCCTGGCTTCTTCTACGTGGCTCTGGCTAGCCTGCGTCACACTTCTTGGCCTCTGTGTTGCTAGAAACAACTTTTATCACCTCGGGACAACTATTTTCGGCTGCTATTGCTCCACTTGGTTGATGTCTCTTAGTCCTCCCGTGATCTGAAATCACGCTCTGATACCATGTTGAAGTTTCTAATTTTACTTAGTTAGAAACCCTTCTTGCACTTTTTCTGATTTATTCCTACCTACTTGTTATTTTTTATTTACAAGTTATTTACAAAGTAAATATTGAAAATAAACACCAGTGCAAGCTCAACATATTACAGATCAACAACTAAAAGAAACAAGAACAAACACACCACATGACACTATTATTTTTGGACCAATGACCCTGGAAAAACCCAATGCGGGAAAACCATTGCAGCTACCTGAGGGTTTTCTTATTAAGCAATATCAGAGTACAATCTGGGTGCCGAAACTGACCTACCCAATAGAGAATTTCCTTAGCAGCTATGCCTCACAGTTTGAGGGAATTCTCCTGGCTGAAACCCCGGAAAATCCTTCCGGTAGTTCCTCAGCACAAAACTGCTTTGCAACCCCAGCGTCTGCCCAATCCGGACTGTGTCAACGCCTCTCTGTCTCACGCTGGCCATGTGTTATCTCTCTGGGCCTCTGCGTCAGACACGCTAGCCTCTCTAGTGCTTTGCGCAACATTTGGCTGCCATTGTGTGGCCCTGCGTGAGCCCTTGCTGGCTCCGCGTCACTCTCCTTGGCTGCTGCGCTGCTCTCTCGGCACAATCTCTGCCTTCTCTATTTCTCTGTACTCAATGTCCCTCAGCTGCTCTCTCGATCACTGATTCTATCTCTCTTAGCAAACTCCACTCTAGAGAATAGAATGACTGATCACTCTGGTGTACTCTCCAAGTGACCCTCAAGCCTCCTCTTATACTTTTCCCGTTGACATCTCAACGAACAAGATTAAGTCCCTAACCAATGGCTAAGATTAGATCTAGCTTGATCCATGTCTTTTGGACCACTCTAACACAGATTCATATTAATACACATTATATTTTATTTTCCCTAAGTTTAGACATAGGGACTCCATTAAAAATATTAATTATTTTAATATCCCCTGATTTGTTTAGAATCTGCCGAGACCCTTTCTAGGTATTGGAGATCTCATTTTCCCCAACCTCTCCACCAAATTTCTTGGCTCGAGCAAATCTGATGCTACCCCAAATCAACACCAAGTTAACATAAGACTTAATTCATAAACCATAACACTTTCAAATATCTAAAAGGGGAAGATATAACCAATGCTGCACATTTTTATTTTATTTTATTGGTTGAATTGTAGAATTTGTGTGGGTTTGCATAATTACTTGAAACTCAACTGCTTGAAATGAAGAGTTGTTTCCTATCTCCATGTGAGTTGTTATCTAGACAGGTAAGTAATATAGTGTAAGAGCTTAGGTTCTACATGTAAATGGAATTGTTCTATTGGACTAATTCTTGTATAGTAATTACACTTTGTAAGAAGGTTGAAAATCTTGAAAGCAGTGGGATTCAATTCTCTAAATGCTTTATTATTGCGACCACACCCAAAATATAAGATTGTAGAGTGTTGAGTCTAGAGGGACCTACATAATCGTTTGGCAGTTAAATTGTTGGTTAGCCTTTTTTCATTGAAATAGAAGTACATTGCAACCAAATCCTTTGATATTAAACAACTCCCTAGGTGCTTGAAGTTCTATCATGCGATTTCCAGATATAGTTTTCATTTGGCCTTGAGACTTGTAATGACTAACAATGCTACAAGTCTCCAAAGAATGAGGAGTTCCCCTGCCAATACTCAATTCATCTATTTGATCTATGGTTCAATATGGATTTGGGAATTTAGATTGTGTGGGACCTTTCTACTCCATGGAAGTGTAACAAAGATTGAGGAATTAATTAGTCTTGTAAAGACACATTCTACCACCGCAATAGTAAATCAGAGGTTTATATTGACAGAGCTAGCAGGGAACACATTTTAGTCATAGGTTGATTGCATTGAAGGTTGAAGCCTTGTGATTAAGGTTTTGGTTCCTAGTATCCAATTAAAATGTGTTCAACAAGTTATAACGAGAAAAAATTATAGCTTCCTTGGTGATTCAAGAGTGAAACAATACTATGTTGTGTGTTCTATGCTCCTAGGTGATTCATTGGGTAGCAAGCATACAAGGAGCTACAAACCATATTTAAGGAGAGAGAAGAGCTTTAATGGAGGAGAATTTCACATGACTTTAACATTCATGCGAATACCTTAGTAGTGTTCATGATGGTTCCTGTTCTAAGAGAAGTTAGATATTGCACATATGACCATGCTTAGTTTTCAGAGATCACCACACTGTAAGTAAGATCCTTCCATAATTGTGAAATTTTTAAGTCTAATTGCGACAACTAGAAATTTATTCTTCTAACTATAAATTAAGTATGTAGTTTATTTGCTATGACAAATAATGAGTAAATCACACTACAATTTTTCACCATAAAAATATTGTGGAAAATAAAATCCCAGAAACTGAGAAAATGCTAGCACACACACATAAAAAATGACACAATTATTTTTGGACAATTGTCCTTGGAAAAATCCAATGTGGGAAAACCGGAGGAGAAATTCAGGGTTTTATTATTATGTAACAGTGAGGAATTATGAGTACAACTAGATTACGAAAAATGGCAATCCTCTATAAGATAATTTGGCCACAAAAATTAGTGAGACAAAATTTGTCTCACCTGTTAGCGCTTGGAATTCACCTAGGCTGAGATAGACAAACTCTCAAGGCTACATCAAACCATTTCACCTC
>APFE030789873.1:47584-87970 GCA_000404065.3 Pinus taeda
AAACCCTAGACCTAATGCCTAGTGACCAAATTTTGCTTGAAAACTCTTTGAAATGACAAAATTTGACCTTGACACTTTAAAATCACTTTGTAAGAGCACATTTGATCACTGGAGGAAGGCTGGAAAGACTGACACTAACATCACCCAACACTAATCTAGCTCCACAACTGGCACAAACAGGCCACACAAAAGACCGTGCGACAGCCTCTACGTCACCTTTACATAGGATCTCACATGAACTGCCTGGAAGCTACTCTAATAAAGTTTTCCAACCTAACTTAGCCTCTTAGAGTGACTCATTAGCCCCTCTGGAAAATATCCCAGACTCCAACAACTTAATCGACCCTCACTCCAGCTAAATCGAACTCTACCTCTGAAGCTACTTGCGAAGTCCCTGCTCAGCCTGTCTGAGGAAACTTGGCCATCCTATAGTTGATTCTCTAGAACTGGAAAAATTCCTATAGAATCACTAAATCTTACCCTCACTGTCTCTGCATCCCCTCTCTGGCTCGAATTCTACCGGCTGAATGTTCCTTTTAGGAAAATTGAGCTGCCAACTCTCTAAGTGTTGTTGCTCCAACCCCATCAACCTCCTCTAATCTCTAGTTGTATCACCAACGACCATGATTAAATCTTTATAGATGGCTGAGACCATTTTTGAGTTGATCTATGTGATTTTCTAGAGAAATATCACCTTCCTCAATTAATTGTTGTTAGTTAATCATTTTTCCTAAGTTGGAATTAGGAAAATTTTAATTGCTGATTAATTAACTTAATTAAGGCATTTCTGGTGGATTTTCCTGAATTTTTCTGGGTTTTGTAGTCCTAGTGTTTCTTATCCTCTCTAACAATTTTCGAGACTAGAACAACATTAGATGCTACAAAAACTAATACTCCCTCTTAGTGAGGAAGGTAGTCTTCGATTGTCTGCATAACATCCTCCATACAAGTTGCTAATGTCTGACAATTGTGACAACACTTCCCACCAACTGCGCAACTCTAAAAATGTTGCATTTGTGTTGTTGCTAACACTAGACTATACAAATGTACTACTACCAACACTGCCACTACACTGCAACCAACTAACACTCCCTATCAAGCTGTTGTTGTTGCAACTACTGCAACTGAGATAAAAGAATATGAATATTGAATCAACTGTGTCCATATGATACAATTGCCTCTTGAGTCTTTAACTATTACTAGTCTCTGCGTTTTCGACTGAGTCGGTTTATGTTGCATCTGTACTGCGCCTCTCAACATCTAACCGCAACTGTCTCTCAAGAATTGGCTGCAACAAAACTACACTGATCCAACTTGCTACTGAATGCTATGGGCCCTTGTAGCGAGGGTAATGATCCATGAGAAGAGTATACTGCAACCACTACTACTCTCCTATGGACCTCGCCCAACTTTGCACAACTCTGGAGTCTAGAATCAATATATCCCCACCTCTCTCTTAGAGGTATAGTTGCATAGAGTGTGAATTGGTCCTCCAATTCAAAGGACAATTGATCTATCTATGCCAATGCTATTTCTTGCTCTTGCTTCTCCTTGTCATTCTTCCTCTTAGGACACTGAGCGTCGTAGTGACCAAAATCACCACACCTTAAGCACTTGATCTTCAAGAGGTCTTCTTCTTCTTCTCTCCTCATTGAGAGCCTTTTCCCTAACTAGGACCCTTCTTTGTTTTTCCCTTTGATGCAAGGGCTATGCTTTCCTCCTCTTCATAGTCTTCAATCCTCCGCTACTGCCACTAAAACTACTCTTGACTAGAGCAAGTCACATCTCCTTCTACATGAAATCTGACCACAAGTAGTCCCATCTAGGTAGAGTATCTCATCTGGTAATGCCTTGGACGAAGGTAGTCACCTCCTTGGAGAAACCATTGATGGCTACACGCACTAATTTTCTTCTTATGGTGTCTCACCCATGGTAGAAAACTCATCCATATATCCCGAATCTTGGTAAGGTATGGAGCAACTCCCTGTCCCTTTTGCATCATGGTGGTTCTTAGCTTCTCCTTCAGGAACAACTTCTAATTTTCGAAAGGATTTTGATATAGTGTTGCCATTCTATTCCACATCTCTTTGGTCATATTATTGGCCACTAGGTGAGAGACAATGTGATCCTAGACATCATCAAGGATCAACCTCTTTGTCTTGGCCATTTCCTTTATGTAATTCTCTAGTGGTTGGGGGTATGTAGGTACAACTATAGCTCTCTCTGTGTAATCTTTCAGACCATGCTCATCTAGCAGAAAGGACATCATGGCCTTCCAAATAGCGTAGTTGGAAGCTCCATCCAATCCATCCTAATCACAGAGTCCTGCTGAGGCCATCTCTGCAAAACTCACAATTGGTCAAATAAAGAGGAATCTCCTCCTCTCTTGCTTGGTTACCTGCTTTGTAATTTACACTCCCTTTTGGAAATGTGTAGTTCTACTAGTTGGTTCTACCTCTGCAACTTGAAATTATGAATTTCCTAGAATAGGAAACCCTCTAAGGATACCATCGATGTGTGCTCTTTCTCTTCCACTCGACGCTAATTCTGCTACTGCAAAAACCAACTGTGCCTAAACAAGGAATATATTCTGCAAAAAAAACTGATTGCTCAACTCTATCTTTTGGAATCATTTCTCAGAAGAATCGACCTTTCCTTCACTCTGCGACTGGAAATTCGACCCCCTATCTAGGAATTCGCTCTTTTTGGCTAGGGACTGTGCAATCCCTGAAGAAATTGTGCTGGTGCTCCCTCTGAGCTACGAATTTCTCCTTCTTTGTCTTTGAGCTTCATGTTTGTCAATTGTGCTATGATACCATGTGAAAATTTCATGTCTAATTGCAACAACTGGAAATTTATTCTTCTAACTATAAATCAATTATGTAGTTTAATTGCTACTGAAAATAATGAATGAATCACACTACAATTTTTCACCATAAAAATTCTACAGAAAATAAAATGTTGGAAAATGAGAAAATGCTAGCACATACACATAAAAAATGACAGTTATTTTTGGACAATTGTCCTCGAAAAAACCCAACGTGGGAAAACCAGTGCAGCAGTTGAGGGTTTTATTATTATGGAGCAGTGAGAAATTTTGAGTACAAATGGATGCCCAAAACTAGCAATCCTCTACAAGATAAATTGGCGACAAAAATTAGTGAGACAAAATTTGTCTCACATGACACTGATCCAACTCCACAACTGGCATAAACAAGCAACATGAAATCCCCTGTGTAAGCATCTACATCACCTCTATGTAGGCCCTCACACACATTGCCTGTAAGTTTCTTTGATCAAGCCATCCATCCCAATTTAGCCTCTAAGAATGACTCACTCTCCCCTCCGTAAAATCTCTCAGTCTCTAGTATTTGAATCAACCATCAATCTAGCTAAATCGAACTTTGTCTTTGAAGCTACTTACACAGTCCTTCTGCAACCTCACTGAGGAAAATCGACCCTCCTGTAGATGATTCTCTGAAACCGGAAAAATTCCTACATACTCATTGACTTTACCCCTCACTGTCTCTACGTCCCCTGTTTGGCTCAAATTCTTCCGGTTGAATGTTGCTTTCTAGAAAATAGAACTGCCAAGGAAACTCTCTCTAAGTGTGTGTTGCTCCAACCCTATTGAACTCCTCTTATAATCTCCAGTTAGATCACCAATGTCCATGATTAAATTTGTATCAATGGACGAGATCATTTCTAAGTTGATTCATGTGATTTTCTAGTGAAATCTCACCTTCCTCAATTAATTGTTGTTATTTAATCATTTTTCCTAAGTTGGACTTAGGAAACATTTTTATTACTAATTAATTAACTTAATTAAGGCATTTATAGGTGGATTTTCCTATAACTTTTTATGTGTTCTGGAGTCCTAGTGTTTCTTAGCCTCTCTGGCAACTGTTGAGACTAAAATACCATACAATGCTATAAAAATTAACGATAACCACATACATACTTATTACTAGATAATCGGTTTACTATTAATGAGTGGTATGATATAAATGCTTCACCATATCCTGTTCCAACATAGGGAAACCGGAGGAATACAAACCACTTGCATTTTTAGAGGAGGGAAATCCTTGGAGCATGTAATTGAAAAGTGCAATGGAAACGAAAGATCCTTTTTTTTCTCTAGAGGAAATTTAAGAGGCAATAAGAGGGTTTGGGGGAACATTTATACTCACCTATAGGAACTGTAAAAATTAATCGAATTCAATAGAAACCACACTACAACGAAAATTGAGCTAAATAGAGGCAAGTAGGATCAAGTAAGAGTTGGCTAACAAAACATCAATCTCAAGATGGAGCTCTAATTCAAATTCTACGAAAGAAAATGGGGGGAATTGAATGCCAAGGTAATTGACTCGAATAAAAAGTTTAATATTAATCTTTGGATTGTCTACAATCAACACAAATGGCTCAACTCCACAAACGTATACATAGTGCCATTGTTGGGCAACCACAAGCTAGCCTGATTATTTTGAAGATGGGGGCTACAAGACAACATAACGTAATGGAGTGGCCCCATCTAGGCGCATATAATTTCTCTCCTCCATAGGGTCTTGTATGTTATGTTTCTATCAAGTCTGTAACTTCCAGAGTCAAAAGTATATGTTGTGTTTTGGAAAAACCTATTGGCATTTTTTAAATTTGTAACTGTAAATTTTTTCCTTTGGTGATAACCAATCATCATAAAATAGAATACATGCATATTAAATGTATGAATCATTCCAAACATACGAAGAGAAGAGATAAAATGGGCTAGAGGCCTAAACCTGGGTTTTAGAGTAGCTTAAGGAACAGAGGCCTAGGACATAGCCATATGGTAGATGCATTTTTTAAGTTTCTTCACAACCTATTAGATTTTCTTGGAATTGTTGATCCTTTGAATAAGGGTTTTACCAAATTATTCTTTATGCTAACCATTTCCTATCTTTGAGACAAATTTGAACATTGATGGGATATCAAATTAATCTAAAACATGGATGGTTTAATTTCTTACAATCTTATGGTAATTAGAGACATAGTCAATTTAAATACAACTTAGGCAACCAAAATAAGATAGAAGAAAATAAGACAATCTATCTGTTTTTCAACACGAAAAAAACTATATATTGTATTCATTAGAGGAAAATACATATACATTATCTCGGATATATTGCCAGAGTATATAACTGACGAGTATAAGCCACATTCCTTAAAGATGACAAAAAATATGGACCATATACAACCTATATACCTGAAATAGTTACTTTGGGAAGAGAGTAGAAATCAATAGGACTTACAAAACTTACATAACTTTGAAGAGCACATACCTTAACAGAGAGTTAAGCCATAGTATGAGAAAAAGAAAAAACATACCAGAAATTAACTGTTTTTTGAGAATCATATACCCAGAAAACAAAAATCCCAGACCTGGAAGCAGTGGTTGTCCATTCTAATCTGCACCCGCCATATGCCTTTGGGAGCCGTAAGGCCCATTTTAGATAGTGAATCGGCTTCACTGTTTTGGTTCCTGTCAATGTGGGAGATGGAATAGTCCCGCCTGCTGTTCCACAACATTGCAATCCTGTCCAACCATCCAGCAAGGTGAAAGTTTTCTATATAGTGCTTTTGCAAAACATGATCAATGATTATCCTAGAATCTCCATAGATTTTCAAATTCAGAATATTAAGAAAGTTGCAGAAGGAAAGAAGTCCCGTTAGTGCCACCGCTTCAGCTTTATTGTTTGTTCTTGAACCTGCATTCCAGTAGATTTCAATGGCATGATCCTTTACAGTTCTGATGAGTACGCCGCATGCACATATTCCTTGTTGGGTTGCGCCATCGAAGAAGGCGCATGGGGGGTCCGCGGAGAACGTTATCTGGGGATCTCTTCCATTTCTATTTCTCTTTGATTTTGTCATTAAGCTCCTTCCATAAGAGATCCTATTCTTACCATCCAAACCAAGGGAGCTGTAGAGTGATATAATAGAAGCAACCACCGATATGTTTGTATCCTTCTTTGAACTGAATATCCTGCCATTTTGCCACTTCCATATGGCCCAAATGGCCAATAAGGGGATGGCTCTCTGTTCTTTGTTCATATTGCTCCATTTCTTGAAAGCTTCAGAAACCATAGAGAAAGAATAGTGGACGAAACCGAATTGTGTTAATATTCAGCCATATGGGCAACACCTGAGGGCAGGTGAAGAAAATATGCAGGTTATATTCTGAGTTTTCCATGCACAACGGACAGATGGCAGGGCCATGCCAATTCTGTTGTTGAATATTTTCCCATGTAAGGTTCCTATTGTGAAAAACCAACCATGCGAAGATGATGATCTTTGTGGGGCATCCTGATTTCCAAAATATAGGGGGGAATATCTCTCGAGAATTGTCTACCTCAAAATTTATGAACTGCAGATATATATGTTTAACCCTCGCAGTAGCAGAGCCATCCATTCCCTTCCATATAAGATAATCTTTTACCTCAGAGCGATAAATACCATGTCCTCGCAGCCTTGTTATGATGTTGTTCCATTGTACCACCATTTCCTGTTGGAGCTGGAGTTCGTTTGTTGTTTTCCATAAGGGGATAGCTCCATCCTAGTTTTTAATGGCGCTGGCCCAGAAGAAGATCCCCCGGCTATGTAATGCTCTCATCAGGTCTGGGGAGATCTGAATTTTACCTGCCCCTCCAGCAAATTCATCCCTGCCAATCATAATTTTAGCTCCCGTTTGGAATTTCCAAATAAGTTTTTGTCTGAAGAATGGCTCCAGTTTCCTAAAACCTCTCCATATGGAAGATCCATAAGGGGATCCAATGGAATTTTCCCTAATCCAAAAAGATATATCCATGTTGTTAATATATTTTGCACGTATGGCCGAACTCCATATTAAATCCCCCATAATTGCCCTCCACATAGATTTGCACAAAAGTGCTTTTCTGAATTGAGCAATGTCTAAAATGCCCCATCCTCCCATTTGCTTTAGCCGCGTCAGCGTAGATAATTTAGTTAGATGGAATTTGTATTGATCCTTGTCACATCCCCATATAAAATTTGCGATCATCTTGTTCAGGTTCTTTATTATAGTGGATGGAATGAAGAACAGGTGTGCCCAATAGGCCATTGTCTGGACAAGAACTGATTGTGTCAGGATCATGCATCTGCCTTTAGTTAAACACAGATACTCCCATGCTGCTATTTTCTTATAGAATCGGTCAGCAATCCAGGTCCAGTCCACAACCCAGTACCCCACAGCTTTCAAATTGAAACCCAAATACTTTATACTGTGCCTGAGAGGGATGACTTGGATGTTAAACAAACGAGTGAGGAATTGAATCAAATTCCCATTTATATCCTCCACATGGAAGGAGGATTTCCCTTTTTACTATCATTCCAGTAGCGGCTTGAAATCTGACCAATATATAATGTAAACCCAACCAAGTTGCTCTGCACAAGATTGCCGATATAAGTATGTCGTCGACAAAAAATCTGTGGGATATGTGTATCCCTCTACATATAGGAAGAGGCCGACAGGAATTTATTTAAACCGCCTTCTTGATATGGAGGCTAAGAGAATCCATAATCATAATGAAGAGGAGAGGAGGCAAGGAGCAGCGTTGTCTAAGCCCCCTGACAGCTTTAAAAAAAGGGGTGGGATAGCCATTAATCAAAACAACATAATTTACCTCCTCCACGCACGCCATGATCCACCTTGAACACTTGTGGTTTAGGCCAATCTTGGCTAGAAGACAACGGATATAGCCCCAGTCCACGCTATCATACGCCCTTTTTAAATCTATTTTTAATAGGGCAGCTTCTAGATTCTTAGAATGCATAGAATGCAGAGCTTCTTGAGTAAGGGCCACGACGTCCATGATATTCCTGTCCTTTAGAAAGCCATGCTATTCGGGGGAGAGATGCAGGGATAGCACATTCCTAACTTGAATGGCAATAATTTTATAGATCGTCTTGTATAGGACATTGCATAAAGATATAGGTCGATATTCAGATAAGCATGCCGAATGAGTTTTTTTAGGAATCAGAGCAATGTATGTGGATGTGATACGGTGGTTGATATATCCATTTAGTCTGGATTCTTCGACCATATTTAGAATGTCATCCTTGAACAGGTCAAAGAAATGGATGAAGAAATCAACAGACCACCCGTCCGACCTCGGGCATTTATCCTTTTGAAAAGATTTCATTGTCGCCAACAATTCATCCTCAGTGACTTCAGAAAAGAGGGCTTCATTTTGAATTTCATCGAACATGGTGGGGTACAGCTCAATGCCCCATCGAATGTCTTCAATTTGACTTCCAATTTCTCTACTGTAGGCCCTGTTGAAAAAATTAACTGCTTCACGCGATATATCCTCTTGAGTATAAAAAGATCTTCCAGCTTCATCCTTAATTTCGCAGATCATGTTTTTCTGCCTCCGCCTGTTGGCAAATCTATGAAAAAACTTGGTGTTTTTGTCACCCTCCTTGAGCCAATGGCTCGGCTCTTTAGTCGCCAAGTAGATTCCTCCTCTGTCAGTATTTTTTGTTTCCTTTTTTCAAGGTCCCAAATCTGTCTACGAATATGTGAGGAAATGGCGTCACTTTTAAAGCGGGAGGATAAGAGTTGTAGGTCTTTATCTATACCTTTCAGCTCATTTCTGTTACGTTCTGTTTTCTCCCATTGCCACATTTAAACCTTGCTATGCAATTGAGCCATGCGGATAACAAAATCCGATGTCTGTCGCCGAATCGGTCCAAATTGTTGCTGCCACGACTCTTTTACGAAATGATTAAAATGCTCATCGGATAGCCACGTTCGGTTGAATTTGAACGGGTCTCCCGGTTTGAATACCTCATTGTTCCATTGATTATATATCGGACGGTGATCAGAGATGTACGAAGGAATGATTTTCATCTGTGGCAGACCGAATCTATCAATCAATTTTCCATGGAGGATATATCTGTCCAGTCTTTTAGCCAGGTAAGCATCATTTGACCGCCCGTTATCCCAAGTGGGCCCTTGACAATCCGGCTGTATGTCTATAAAATTATTTTGGATTATGGCATTACGAATCATGTGTCCTATTGGGTCCGTTTTCCTGCCATTGCCCCAAATCTCATCGTTACACAATGTACTGTTAAAATCACCTCAAATCAGCAAGGAATCCATATCAAAAAGTTCATATGCTAGAAGTTTTTCCCAGAATGGAAAGCGCTGTCTATGAGGAGCATATATATTTAATATGTGCACAGGATCTAGACAAGTACGAAAATAGGCTAATATAAGAATGCCTGCAAAACATTGGAAAGCAACCGCTTTAACCCAAGTAGGATCCCATAGAACAACAAGACCCCCAGACAAACCTACAACATCAATGGCCACCATATGCCAAGTAGGGAACATTCTTCTAAAATAAGATATGGTCTGGGAACAATCATGCATAGTTTCCTGAATCAAAAGCAATCTAGACTTTGTAGATCTAAAGAGGTCCTTTAGAGCCAAAGACTTCGTGTATGCTCCAAGGCCTCAGATATTCATAGACATGATGTTATTCATTTCGTTCTTCAGATGGTCGACTAGCTCTAAGAGGCCCTTTTGTAGAGAAACTATCTGAAGCAATTTCTGAAACAAGAATTTCAATTAGATTTAGGTCCCTGGAAGTCATATCCTTTCTTCCCTTTCTCCCTCTAAAGTGTCTACTTCCACGCTTTTCTTTGCAGCGGACAGTAATATTTCCGGTGGATTTTGGACTAATGATCGGGGAAGGAGAACGGTTGGGTTTATGTATGATGAGAGGCTTTAAGTTTAAAGAAGCCCGTTTCATGAGAAGATCAATATCACAGTCGATAGAATTTTTTTTCAGAGGATGACAGAGAGTTAAATGGAGTATAAGACTCCCGAATGGATCCACATGATGAACAGGAGAAGGATTCCCAACGGGGAGGGAAGGGGATGCAGCTGGGGACAGAGGAGAGGATGAGACATATTGAACAGAATGGGAAGGGCCCGCCACGGACGATTTATCAATCAGGGGGGGGGGAGGGGTATGGCTATATCCGGAGAGGGTTCAGGAGGATGTGGAGGTAAAGAGAAGCGCTGTCGAGATGTGGGCGGATCAAAGAGAGGCCGCTGGGAGAGCTTGGGCGAGTGAGCATCCCGGGGACAACAAACATCAGACCCAATATCCCAACCGTGTGGTCCAACAGAGAATGAGTGGGATCGCAAAGGACCAGAGGATCTATCCCTGGGCAAGCCTTTACTTGGAGAGGACCGGGATTTCAGATTAAGCGGCCCTTGAAATGGATCGACACTGAGAGGCAGAGTCAATTGCTCGGTTATAATCGAATTATCAGCATTCTTCATCGGCATATTCTTATTTCTGTGTTTATATGGCTGTCGACGCAGACATTGTGAATGAAGGTGGCTAGTCCTATGACACACAGAGCACCTAAATGGTACTCCCCAATTGTCTAGCCGTTGATGGTCATTTGACGAATCCCAATTTAATTCAATCGATTCAGGGAAGCCACCCCTAAAACCCCTCTCAATGAGGACCCATGCAACACGCTTATCCTTTGCTCCAATGCATCTAGGATCGACATATATGTATCTTCCGACAGTGTTACCAATTTTTTCAATTGATTCTTTGTTCCATAGCTCAATGGGAAGACCAGGTAATTTGAGCCAAATGTAATTGTTAAGAGGGGTGATCCTGAGCGGATTAAAACCTATATACCACATGTATAGAGTCAGAAAGCTTTGGTCCCGGACCCAAGGCTTAGAGAAGATAATCTCAAGATCCCGCTCTTGGAGGAAATGGAAGCTGAACCAGTCGTTCATAAGCCTGACAATTGTGGGGGAGTAGCCAAGCAGAGGAGCCCATTTGGCCACGATCTAGGATCGGAATTGTGATTCCTCCATCGACGGCAAATGCCAACGTCCCACTAAGGCTCGCTTCTGCAAACTAGAAATCCTGTCAAGTAGCAGAGGCCCATCCAAGTTGATGGCTTCAGGCGGAGGGGAAGATTTAATCAGCCGGTTATGTCTACGCTTCGAGAGAGAAGCAGAGTCACCACCCTTGGGAGACAGGTCCTTCTGAGAAGCAGGAAATATATCCGCGTACATCGTGGCAGCCCATTCAGCGTTGGCAGATTGGCTGACGTGGGCTTTCTCTGCGTTTAGGGTGGCACGCACCAGTGCAGAAGCCACAGAGTTGTCAGACGAGAATTCCATATCGAAGCACTGCAACAGAGATCCCAAGGAATTCATAAAGTGGGAAAAAGCCAGATTGAGTCAATGAAGGTAGTACTTCCTCATCAGGAAAAGGAGATGAGGAAAAGGATGGGATCCGATGGAGAATTTAAGAATATGATGCCAGAGATGGATTCACTTGCAACCAGATGTTCCCCTTATGACAGAGAGATTTAAATGTGCCATCTGAAGTCTATCGGAAAAAGTGGAATGACGGTGAACATAATCCATAAAAAGATCATGAAGAGGACCCCTAATTAATGGCAGACATCCGGGCATTAGTAAATGGAAAATTCAAATTTTCTGGCACCAGAGAAAGACACGAGGATGAATCCAGTTGCAGAAGTGAGCCTCAGGAATTTGGACAGGCAATGCAGTAATAATAAAACTCATATATGCACCAACGAGGACCAATCCTTAAACGAAAATCCGAACATGGTTTGGAGATGATGAAAAATTTCTTAATGAATTTTAAAATAGTCCCCACCAACCAAGAATTTCAAACTCCGACATATACAGATTAACCAGATTTACTGAGAAAATGGAAGGGCCTTCTGAACCTCGAGCATTACCGAGCGGAGAGCACCATGGCCTGAAGAGGGGATGCTCCATATACCACTTTCACAGAAATGTAAGGATGTTACAGAAACATAATGCATTCATCCGTCCTATGGGCAGGGCAGGGGATGAAGAAAAAAACCGCAGAAAGAGTCCGCTCTCTCGTCCGAGAGATGGACAGGTAGGGAGCAAGAGCCTCTGTCCGCAGTTCGGGAGATGGGATATATGGCAAAATGGGAATGCCGAACGTCGACTTATAAGAAGTAGGAGATTGCCACGTATAGGGAGAGCATGCAGGTGCTCGTCACCAGTAGCACCTAGAGGAAAGTCAAATTAGGATGGGGTGCGACCTTCCATCCACCAATGGAAGCACAATGGCTCCACATGCCTCCATCTCTCGTGAGAAAATGAGCTATACCATATCACGAGTGGAAAACGACACAGGGAGACAGAAAGAGTTACCTGTATGGATCGGATGGTGCTCTCCAGCTCGGTAGCTCCTACTCAACAAATTGATGTTGCCACCCCATTCAGCTTCACCAGGATCCGTCTGCCGCTGGTTCAACTTTCAATTTTCAAACTCCCAATTTCTCTGATGTTTACTTGCTTGTTGCAGGACATATTTGGGGCAGGAATTGACACCACTGCGAAGACAATGGAGTGGGCGATGGCAGAACTCATACGCAATCCGGAGAAAATGAAACGAACCCAGGCCGAGTTGGACCAGGTTGTTGGCCGTAACCGAAGGGTGGAGGAAAGTGACACTGAGAGTCTTCCTTACCTTTGTGCGGTCGTAAAAGAAGTGTTCCCACTGCATCCGGTAGGTCCTCTGCTTCTCCCACATAGAGCAGTTACCAGTTACCGCTTGTGAAATTGGGGATACCTGATACACTTTGTGGAGGTTTTTTTGGCTTATATTTTAGTTTAGTTTTCCTAGAATCAGGATTTGTGGGAATCACAATATTCAAAATTGAAGTGTCTCTTGAGTTTTTAGGGCATTGAATCACCATATACAATAAAAATAACCTAGTTTAAACAACAAAAATACAAATCTTTTATAATAGTTTGGGCTTCAAAATAGTGTTAAATTATTTATTACACAATTTTTATGAATATAGTGACAAAGGATTAGGGTTGCGTATTTTTCTACTACTTTTTTCTTTTGTTTTATAGGATTTGTTGTGTTGATGTGTAAAAAAATTATTAATTTTATTATTATTATTATAATAAAATAGTAGTTTCTAACCATCATTTATTTTTAAAATATTATTTAATACTTTAAGATTTAATTTGTTATGGCAACCCAAAACTTGTTAAATACATTAATATTTTTGATTTCAGATTATGGGTATTATAGGTTTACTACCCATGAGAAGTTATGTATTTATAAGATTTAGAACTGGAGAAATGGATGCACAGTTGTTGATTTGCACGATACGTGTTCCGTTCCCACATGGGGATGTACACAGTTGTTAGTAGAGAGTAAACAATTTGCTATAGTGAAACAATGATCCAAAACATGAAGAAGGCCCTAGAAAAATCCATCCATGGTGATAGAAGAATCCACAACTTGTGATATTTCAAAGGAAGAGGAGGTGCTAGAGTACTACTTAGTGTGAAAAACATCAAGGAATCGAAATAGGTTGATTGGGTGACTAATGACAATTTAGAGGAAGAATAGAGAGGAGGTCATTAGAGAAGTCTTGAGGTCTAAAACAAGCCTCAAAACAAAAATGTACAACCAAAATCAACTTTATAGAAACAAACAGGATTCAAGATGATGAAGTCAGCCATGGGGGATGATTCACCATTCTTGGAGCAAAAAAATAAAAAGATTAAAAATTAAAAATTAAAGAAATAAAAAATTACTTTTTTCAACTTATCTCCCTATGGTTTTACCTAAATTTCAAGAGAGAGCACTCATTGGATATGGAATTTAATTCCTCATCCAAAGAGGACCCATGTTGCATACTTTCGATGGACCCTGCTACAAAAAAATGAGAAATACATGAAAAACATGATATGTATTTCTCATTTTCTTTGTAGCAGGGTCCATCGAAAGTATGCAACATGGGTACTCCTTGGATGATGAAATAAACTCTGCATCTAATGAGTGCTCCCACTCAAAATTTGATAATGTAATCTAATATTATTTTATTATTTTGACTATTATTTTATAATATTCCTTAGGAGGCCCATTTTAGACCTCAAAATTTCTCTAATGGATGGAGTATTGTTTAGTGTGAAAAACGTTAAGGAATTGAAGTATGTTGAGTGGGTTAGTTATGTGAAAATGATGAGTTTTGTTGCTCTAGGTTTTTTGTTGTCGTCTTTGGTGACAACAATGGTATGGTTACTTGAGGTGCCTTAGAAGCACTAGTTGGTGGGAACGGCGACACTTAAAACGGGTAAGGAAAAACCAAAGGAGGTTTTGATGAGAGAAGGGAATCAAGTAAAAGTGTTGGAGTACGAAAGAGAGGGATTGTTGGAATCAACAATAGGTATTGCTAATCAATATGCCCAAGCTATTGGAGAAAATGTCCTACATGTAGCCTCTTAGGCCCAAAACAAGGTCGAGGAGGCTGGGGAGGAGGCACTTCATCTTGATAAAATGAGCACCAATAAGACCAAAGACAACATCAAAGCCACCATCGAAAAGGCCAAGGATACTATCAAAACCTTCATCGACAAGACTTCACATACTATCAAAGACGTGACTTCTTCGACCGTCAATGCTGCTGATAATAATTTGATACACATAGAATCTTTTTTTTTTTTTCCAGTTTCAAGAAGTTTACTAGTGTAAAATTGTAAGTTTTTTTTCCTTCTTTATGTTTCAATAAGTTTACCAGTGTAAACTCATCAAAATATTTGTTTCCCTTATCTGTGTCTCAAGAAGCTTACTAGTGTAAAGTCTTCAAAATCGTTTTTTCGCTTCTCTATGTTTCAAGAAGTTTACCAATGTAAACTAGTCAACATATTTTCTTTAGCTTCTCTATGTTTCAATAAGTTTACCAGTGTAAACTTTGTTAGGTTGATTACATTGTCTCTCTTTCCATGGCTTAGAAAGGACTGTGAGAGACAGATTATAAGAGGTCGTGAAGGATCAAGCATATCACATGTATGACAAAATTGGATAAGTGTATGAGTCGCCCAAGGAAAATGTATTCGAAACTCTGGGCTCTGTCAAATATAGAGTAGAAGAGGTCGTAAGCACATGATATGTATGATAAAACTAGACAAGTGTATGAATTGAATAAGAACAAGGTATCTCAAACCCTCGGATTTGTCAAAGATGCAGGGGTCGGCGTGAAAGAGGTTTTGTCTTCCCAACTCCTTGACATAAGAGGGGGAAATGCAAAGGATTCAAAAGATGCAAAGCTTAGCAGTGTCAAAGTTGGTGAGACCTTGAAAGACACCTTTGAAATATTAGCAGAAATGGATAGATCAAGCATGAAATGGTTTGATGTGCGAGGCCTCAATTTCTTTGATTTTCTCAATGCGTGGGATGAGGGTGATGAGATCATGTTAATTGTGGCCAATTCCTACCAGATGGAGCATGTTCTGGAGAGAACCCATCTCGTCCATTCACAATAGAGAAGGTTCGTATAAATTTGATAAAATAGATATCATCCATCTGCAAATATGCCAAAGCCTCGAGGGAGGCAGGTTCCACATGTTAGTTTTTATTTGGACGAAGGCAGGTGAAAATGGAGCTCTAGGATTGGCTAGGATGAATAGTGTTTTCTCATACCAACCCCGTAGAGGGAACACCTTCGGTGTAAATATACCACTACCATTTGGCTAAGGAAAAAATAAAATGTACACCCTTTTATAAACAACCAATTTTATGATTAGGGCACAAAAGCAATCAAGACTCTAATGGGACAATTGTCAATGTACGTAGACCATAGAAAATTTTAGGGGCGAATCTTACCCCACGGGTGAAATTTAATGGGTTTTATATTTTGGATAGGCGAATTTTTTAAATTACACCCTTTTTCTATAGTTCGCCCAAAAATTATTTAATAAATAAATATTTATTTATTTTAGCCGCCAATATTATGGAAAATAAGCCTGATAAAACATATTTCACCTCTCCAAATTTTCGTTCCAAGCCTCAATTCGCCTTGAAAAATCGTTTGCAGGGGGGATTTACTTCCAATCATCCCCCAATTTCCAGGAATGGCTCATAACTGGTTCCAAGCCTCGATCTACCTTGAAAAAATCATTTGCATGTAGAACAATGCAGGTGGGATTTTCATTTACTTCCAATCGCCCCCTATTTCCAGGAATGACATTGGTTAGGGGCTATTTTTCCCTCGACTATGGTTGAAATCGTCCCAAATTTTATGGGTTTGCTTGCATTTACAGTCTAATTCCCTTGTATAAATGTGTATGATATCTACACTCAGAAAAAAACCATCCAAATCACCAGGTAGTCAAGGGAGGAGTGCATCACATGAGGATACTTGGGTAGCAGACAAAGTGTAGCAACTTCATGATCGATTGAGTCTTCACAATGATGATGTTGGGATGCAGTGTACTCTGACTGTTAATGGAATACCCGACAAGCCTCTTTGGATGCTTCAGTCTCAATTTAATCTGTCGATTGGTGGCCTGGACGATTGGAAAATTTTGGATGCTTCAGTCTCATTTTGTTCCTTTCTATCCAGACCAAACAAAACGTACAACCTTTTTTTTCCCTTTTAAAAGACAAGATGCCTTAAATTTCTCAAAACCATCATACGCAATCATAGAGTCTTCATCAAGATCTGTGTTGGAATCGCATGCCACTTACAACATAAGCTTTAGACTACTAAATATTAGATGTATGGTAATTTCTAGCTTTATAAGCCTAAAGGCTAATGATGTCTTTTCTCTCTTGCATTGCCTATTTCTAGGCTAATTTCTTTCATTAAACTCATATTTAATCGTATTTTTGTTAACTAATCCTGCAAGATTATTATTGTACATTATTAGAGAAATTAGTTTTTTTTTAATAAGTCATCCAGACATAACTATCTGGTACTGATATATCTGATGTATAAATAATTGCATTTCTCATTAACAATACAAGTTCTCCCATCATGGATTTTATTATGCCCTGTAAACAGTCGTATCAGAGCATCGATATTGTTCATAAACTCCATGCATTGTTTTGGTTCAGTTGTTTTGTGTTACGTGCCTCTGATCATATTGGTGTAAGAATAATGATGTGATCTTATCAGAGATGACGTCACTGATGATGTGGAAATGAGTTAGTGGGCTCAATCGACATTTAATTCTGCGTCAATCGTTAGAGCAAATCAACGGATGAATTAATACGATGTTTGGTATTAGTATGGGCCTTGCAAAGTATCCTTAGGAGTATCCCTCATGGAATCTCCTAGATCCGCGTGACAACTACTAGTGAATGCGGATTTTGGAAGAGGTATTATAAACTGGACTAGTTGGAAACCCACGATGGTTATGGACCATTGATGTGGCCAACCTCGATCTTTAACAATCAGACCCACCAAACTGTTTGACACGTGATTTGTTGAATACAAAAGAAGTATAATAAACTCTATCCTTCATATTTTTTGAAATTTCAATCTCGTTGTTTGAGTTATATGATTTTGTAGAAATCCCTAAACTTGCATTGCTTATTATTCCTCCAGATTCATTAATATACAAAATACCTGCAGTTACTTCTACATATCACTTATAGTATTTATCTCCTTAATATTTGTAGTATTAATATCTTGACATGGTTTCTCACTATTAACATCAATCTCCTTATATTCTATAGCATCAGACTCTTCCACCTTCTTTGTTAATAATTGTTTCCCCATGTTTCCCTTCTCTGTTTGCCCATTTCCTTCTACTTCAGTGGCAATGTGGATTTTATTTCCATTTTCAAATTGTTTGTCTTATTCACATAAACACTTGGAATTCCTTGATTCAATTGTCTCAATGTGCGGATCTTTCAATCTCTTTGACGTGGATCTTCCTCGAACTACAATTTTTGGTTTTCGCTGAGCATATCCAATTTCTTCGCCTTGTGCTAGTAAATGGCAAGACTCCCCAAAGGAAGAAATATATGTTCTTTCAATGTTTTCCCAATGGATGATGTTGTTTCAATGTTATACAATGAATTATTATATTTTATTTTTTAATAGTTTCCCATTACCATTGTTAAATAAGTTTTTTTGTGAAATTCCATTTTGCCTCAAAATTCAATTTCTGATATATGTTCTTTCAATGTTTACTCAACAATTCTTTTGCAAATTACAATTCTATTTTCTATGAACAAGTGAATTTATATGAAGCATATCTCATTGAAGAAATTTGGGTACAAATGGGTACACATAATGATGAAAGGAAAATGTAAATATTTTGCTCTGAAATCTTTGAAATAATAAAAATATGTTGTACCCTAAGTGAGTTCAAGATAAAAAAGAAAACATGGCATAGAATGTATATTGACTTTTAAATGATGTTTATTTTTATAGGGTATGATGAAATCCTTTTTTATTCATATGTACTTTTGAGCTATGCCATATAGTATACTTTGAATACTACCCACAAATCTAGTAATTCTCAAATCTTGGAAACTATTGATGCGGGTTTCTAGATTGATTTGAAATTTTACTTGTGGAATATTCAGTGAGGTGTCAAAATCTAATCATGGAAAGAAACCATTAAGGCAAATAAATGTATTATCATACTTTCAAAAGTCTCCATCCAAGAATACACATTCTCTTCATGCTTCAATCTCCTTTGAACAATTTGTTATTGAGAGAGATGTTAACTCTTGTGAAAATGCAACTGATGTCCATATGATGGATGAAATAATAGGTTCCTTAAGTGATTAGGGTGAGATAAATGCAATTTCAACAGAAATTGGTGATCAAAATGTTGAAGATTTTTCCTTGGAAGGGGACACAATCCATTCAAGGAAAAGGAAAAAGGGGCAGAGGACCATAGGGAGACAATTCCAAGAAGATTGGATCTCAAGTTTTCCATTTATTGAAGCAATACCCCCTACAAATGAGAATGAGGATTCCCATGAAGTTCGATGTAATGCATGTAGTTGGAAAATTGGCAAGGTAGTGAAATTACAGATGAAACTAGATACAATACATAAGCATGCAGGAAAGGTGTATGAAAAGAAAATTGTAAATGGTGAAGAGAAATCTATTCTCAGACGAAAATCTTCTAAGGAATGTTAACATATCCAATATGTAGAAAAATACAAGAAACATTTAATAAGTAAGAGGAAACTTGCGGCAAGTGGAGGAACCATCATAATGAAACAATAAATTCCTAATTTAATTTTGTCCTTAATTAAATTAGGTGAAAATTGAAATTCCACATCAATAGACAACTTGAATGAGTTAACTGAGTTATTATCACTTAGTTAGTTTAGTTAATTCGATTTGGAGGGAGAAATTGAGTTATTTACAATGATTTCTAAATTTTAGAATCCTAGGTTGAGTTAATTTCACTTGTAACAATTTAATTTAGTTAAATTGAGTTAAGGTTAGTTAAAATAGTTCCATCTATTGGAGGAACTAGTAGGGGGTCTAGCAGTGGGGTGCAACTTCAGTGTTCAACCAGTTAACTGATCAATTAACCTTAATTAACTCATGCGTGCATGAAATTCGAGTTACACAATTGAGATTGGATTTCAAGGGTAGTGTACTATTAGTTGTATAATTATCCAAGTTGTACAAGTGGTGCATGCAGCCATAGAAGGGACCTATAAGGATTGCACAATTCTAATTGGGAATTTCCCTAATTAATAGGGGGCTAATTCCTTGAGGAAAAACATAAGAAAATAGGGACTTGTGCAGGCTTGAATTTGGTTAAGTATTAACCGAAGCTTGTCTAGGAAGTAGTGAGATAGATTATACTAGTGCAGAGGTTGCTTGTGCTTGAGCAAGCATTGTATTTCTTCTCTATTTTCTGATTAATGTAATACAATTAGGAAGGGGTTTTAGTAGTTTCTTTCCCCTTATATAAATCTATGAGCATATGTGATTGCATCTTGTCTCATGTTTATGTTGTGATTTCTCGATCTTTTAATTGTTTCTGCTGATGAGAAGAGTAGATTCAAGTCTTTTGTTTTAGAAAATTGCATAAGCAGTTTGAATATACAAGGAATTTGTCTAATCTTTATCTTGAAAGACGATGGAAAGAAGTTTGTTATCCAAGACGATACAGTTGAGCACTGTATTTAACATCTTAACTAGAGGATGTCCTATGACAGATTATCCATATCATATGAAATATCTATATTTTCTTCAAGTGTCAAACTTTCCATCTTCTCATTGGTCTGTAACCAGTGGTTGGGAATGGGCAAGATATCTAGCTCAGGTAGAAATGAATGTTTTGAAAGGGAAGATTGCAAATGCTAGGTTTTTGGTATTGTCTTTGGATGAGGTTACGACTATAGATAATACTTCATGGATCTGCACGAGCATTTATATTGTTAATGACCATATTAGGCATTCATATCTACTTGGGATTAAAAATATGAGAGAGACTTCTACAACATAAAAGATTTAGATGGTTCAAAATGTCGACCAAATTTTAATGATGTGATTAATCTGAAAGACAATCTACTTATTTATGAACTTGTTCTTAATAACTTGAAGGAAAGTGGTATGGATCATTTAATGATTGCAAAAAACTTGGTATGTGTGGGTGCAGATGGAGCATTGGTAATGCAAGTACAAAGGAGTGGCCTTTGTCTTAGACTGCAACTATCAACCTTGCGATATATACATAATATTCAATGTATGGCTCATAGGATGAATCTTGCATTTAAAATAGTAAGTATGTTTCCATCAGTTTGAAAAGTTGAAGATCATGTACGTGAGACTCATGCATATTTTTCTCGTAGTCCTAAAAGACTTTTAGAGTTTCAACAATTTCCAGACGGTGTATCGGATGGAAAAACTACTGAAAAATATTGATACATGATGGATCTCGTTGAATCGGCCAGCTCAAAGACTATTGAGTGAGTTCAAATATTTGGTAGGGTTGATGTACAAAAACCTCTACAATGTAGACAAAGCTCAATATCTTCTTTTTCAACTAACTGATATAGAGACATTATTGAAATTGGTTGGAATTCTTCCTATGCTACATGAAAATGTCTCAGAATCGCACAATGTATATTGCGGAATAAAAAAATGCGAGAAAGTCAACATGCCTTGCATTAGATAATTTGTATACGATGTCAGACTCTTTTACTAGTCCAGAGTTTACAAGTTGGACTAAGATCATCAATGTAGAAAATATTATTATTTTTTTTAATGAACAAGGGATACTGTTAATCGCAATGCATGGATATATGGTTCCCTTTCATTATATTAGTAAGATGAGACAAATCACCAAAGATTACCCCGTGCTAATATTATGATCTCAGTGAGACAAAATTTGATAGAAATTGCAAGATCACTATCATCAGAGATAAGAGAACGATTTCCTTGAGATGAATTGTTGGAGGCCATGTGTGTGGTATGCCCTCAATATTCGAACAATTGTCAATGTCCAAGAACATTAAAATCCAATTTTCAAAAGAGATTAAAATGTTTAGTAGACCACTTTTGAAAGAATGCCTTGATACATGGAGAACATATTTAAGGTATTTTAGATTCATCAAAACTGTATCGACAAAGTGGATTCTTTGTTGAAACAATGTGGAAGCAATATCCTTTTTTGGAGAATCATAATGAAAATGGTGTTATAACAAGATTATGGATTAATTTAAGTGCTAGCCAATACATGTAAGAATACCTATTAAAATATTTCAAATTAGCAGATTTTGTCAAACCATGATTTTAAGATTAGTGGAGGATGAGAGAATGTTCAGTGCACTATCATTCTTGAAGTCAAATTCGAGGAACAAGCTTGATAAACATGTAGGTACATGTTTAATATTATACGTAACAAAGTATGACATTAAAATTTTTCCATATGAAAGAGCGCTAGCTCTTTGGCAATCACATTGTGATAGAAGGGGAGAAAACAATATAACAAATTTATCTAATGAACTTGATACAAAACATAATGTTTTGTAGGTTCATAATGACAATTCATTTGGAGAAGATCATGTTCACAATGTAGAAAATGAGGACCAAGATTAGAACTGAGAAATTGATATAGCCTAAGACATAATCTAATTCGATATATGTGAGGGGACCCTTATTTTGGTATACATGTTACATTAATCATGCAACATTACTATATGTCAATTTCAGGTAAAAATAGGTTCTATATTTTGTATTTTCCATTGTAACATTGCAACTACATTTATTTGATGTGCATTATTTTAAGATTGATGTTTCATAATTAATCATTACATTGTTTGTTTCTTATGCGTGACAGGAAATGAATTTGGATTTGATGAAGCTCAGACCTATTTCTTTTCACATAGATAGAGACCGACTAGTATTAAATGATAAATAACTAATTTAACAAGACTAACACAAAGTAACAATGGGCTCATTCAAGTACATGAAACTACCTTGATGTCTAGCTTTGATATCTTGGAAAATTTTAATGGTTTATATGTTGCTTGTGTTTGGGGCATTTTGTTGAGTTTTGAGTTTTGGATTTGTTCTGGTCAAAGATTATGTTAGCCCTTTGAATGCTTTTAGTTCTGTTGTCGATGCAATGACCTTCCAAAATTTTTGCCTATGTCAATTTTTGAGCCTACATTAACTATCATTTCAAGCCCCCTTAAGTCGTCATGTTGCTTGGCTTGTTATCTATGTGTTTTCTCTTAGTGTCACATCCCCTAACTCAATGTTTCTTAAGCATCATAACTTAACCATTAGAAGCACTTGAGTTAATTAGTCCATGGTTAGGTGATCTCTTGATCTTTCTAGACTTAGAAACTTTCCTTATCACCATGCGCACACTCGAAAAACACTCAAAAGAACGAGAAAGAAAACAAAAGTAATAAAATCTCTTACAAAAAGAAAAATCACACTGTAAGTTGACGAAGACATGCACTTAACTTGAGCACACTGCTTCGGGCTGAAGGAGTGTGAGCTACTTGAGCGCAACACTTCATGTTGAGCAAGTGAACCTTGCCTAGGCACACTCCTTCATGTCAAAGACATGCACCCTGTCTAGTTGCATGCATGAGCCAAATTGTTGCATGAGGGTGCACTCCTAGGAAATAAGATCCCACTTAACTCCTCTTAACTAATCCTTTAATGTGATGACAAGTGGCACTCATGCATGAATCAATTTTACATGTTAATTTAATAAACTTACTTAATCATTCCTTACATAATCATCTCATTTGAGTTGAGTGCACAACTAGGGAATAAAGCAGCTCTTCATCAACCAATGTTGCAAGTAAGTTTTGCATGTCAAATCGTTCTATTGCATTTCATGATTTCACTACCAAATATTTCTTTTCTTGCTATCGATCACTTATTTTTCAGTTTTCTTACCAGCGTTTATGCTCAATATTCACGTTGCAAGTGTTAATCCACTGTCACATGTAGAAACTATTCACATTCTTGAAACCCTTCATCTTTCACCATGCATGCGACAACATCTATAAAGCTTTGCAGATATTTCTCTTCCTCATCTTATCATCGAATCTTGTTGATTGAACTTATTTATTAGCTTCCAATAAGCATAGCACACTTCTTAAGATTGAAACTTCTTCATGTCAAAAAAATTCACCTTGTTTGATCAATTTTTCTTCCTGAGTGCATCAGGAAGGCATGAAGCCTCATCATTTAGCCCTTCGGCATGTGACAATGCGCCCTCCTTTGCCTTGAGTACATGGGTGCATTCAGTAGGCCTAAATCCTTTTTAACCTCATCCTTCGTCCCTTTAGGGTGTGACAGTGCGCCCTAGTTGACTTTTTTCCCTTACTTGAGCGCATGAGCGCACTACGAAGCCCCAAATGACCTTGCATGTCCCCTTCGTGCTTTGAGAGTGCGCCCTCATAGTTTTCATGCCTATTTCCTCATGCATTCAAGTTATTTTAGGATGTCATTCATAGTTTTTCATGATCTATTGTCTATGGTGGCTATTTGACCGTGATTTACAATTATTGTTACATAGTTAGGTTGTTTTAAGATAATACTATCACTATGAGTGTGTTGTTACAAATACATGCTCGTGATACAAGTGTTACCACTTTTTCATCATCTATTGGAGACATGCCACTTTGCAAAGTGATCTCCAAAGAAATTTCAGAAGCAAGCACTAATAAACCTACAGAAGTTACAAGGACCAATATTCCCATATACACAAATACTCAGTTCTTTATTGATAAAGCTACATAGGTTACTTGGAGCAAAATATATAACACATTCATGTAGGAGAGGTTTCCTTGAGAATTAGAAGATTTTCATTCATATATCAACACCAAGAAATCCAAGATGCATAGGATCGCATGCAAAGTCTTAGTCATGCCATGTGTAGAAGTAATTGTATGGATTAATATGCATATGGGCTGCTCTCACCTTGTTTTTCATAGTGAGAGTGGCCGACAACTCACCACTTATTATGGTGAAGACATGCAGAAATATTACAAGATGCTCAAGCCCACTGAATATGAAAATGATGACTTTTACACAAGATGGGCAACCCTTGGCACCACTGATGTTATCAAAACATGGTGTCGAGAACCTGCCAAGTTTTTCCATTGCTCATCTGTAGTTTATTCGACAAGGATCCTCAGAGATGTCTATTAATACTTGATAGTTATATATTGTTGGTTATATGGGCTTAAGAATGCTGAAATGTTCCAAGAGAACTAGATAAGCAGGTTCAATATAATAGTGACCAATGGGAAGGTTTTTAATTGGGTGGATATCTTATCATTTGAGTTACAACGTTGGGTCGGGCAGGCAAAAATATTTTTACGGGAAAACCATGCACCATAATTGTACATGTCTTCCTTTCTCTTAAATGGAATCTAAGCACAGTATGCGATCTCGACAATTAATTGGAACTAGACCCTTGAGGAGAAGTTCTCGGTTTAATTCCTCTGTAGATTGTTATCAGAAACAAGCTTCAGAGGCGTATATGAAAAATTAGCTGAACACTTCTTTGTAGTTGTCTTTCACATCATTTTTGAGATCGATCCTCCTTACATTATAGATCTGGTGAAGGAGTCACTTTGAGATATTGCAGACTAGTTTGCAGCTCCATAGGGTACATACATCAGGTGCTTCAGTTGTCATATATCCCCTCATCTTATGCCGTGATATGTGATGAACAAAGTGGTCATGCTAGAAGTTGCACATCAGCTAGACAAGGGATTGTCAGGGATTCTCCACATGAGGAAGAAATCCCCTTGGCCTATCTTTCCATTGAGGATAATATTGTATAAATTAAAGAGTCAGAAGGATATGGCAATAGAGATACATGAGTTGAACCGCCTACACTTTGCTACTAAATTTTTCCATGGATATGATCCCAGGCAAATTGTCGGGCAACATTGTCAAAAGATCGGTCACAATACCGGGTACTCATCTATGTACACAACATAAAATGAGAAGATAAATAACTGGTACAATGCCAACATGAAGACACAACCACTAATGGAGGCCAGTTCAAGATTTGCAAGAGCAGGAGGAGGAGGAGATAACACCTCAAGTAAGGAAACTAGCTCCCAAGAAAAGGATCAGGTATTCCTCGACAGGCGAGAACAACAAGAAAGGGAAAGATTATCCCTTAAACTCAGGAGCTATTCAAGCAGAGTAGGAGAGAGGAGAAACAAAAGAAGAGGAGAGGAAGAATCAATAGGATGAGTTGCTTGAAGAGCAATAAAAAGAAGAAGAAGAGAGGAGGAGGATAGAAGAAGAGCAGCAGAGGCAGTCCCAGAAGGAGGAAGCAACAAGGATTGGAAGAAGAACAACTAACTCAAGAGATGGAAGAGGAGCAATTCGAGGAAGAAGATATGACCAACCAATGGAGGAAGAACCGAGTACTCTAGGAGGGAATCCTCTCACAAGTAGTCATCTTCAGTAATACACGATAATAATCCATCAGAGTATTATCCACCTATTGAAATAGATTCAACAACGGCTAGATCCAGAGGAAAGTTGTGAAGGTCTCACTAGTAATTTCTAACCAAGGTAAAAAGTTTATTAGTTATAATAACAAAGATGTGTTTCTTTTCCTAAGAGATATTTAGTTAGGTGACATATCAATAATGGCAAAGGCATCTTTGGAGGGAAGTACTAAAGAGTGAGAGAAACATTTTGAGGAATTAGTATAAACATATATAGAAGTGTTCAAGGAGTCTAAAGGGATGCCACTTAAGAGGGAAGTTAAGCATGAAATATATATGTTTCCCGAATCCCCACTATTGAACATTGGGATATATAAACAATCTATTTGAGAAGTAGATAAAATGAAGAAGTAGTTGTAGTAGTTATCAGAGCAAGCAATAATCCAACCAATAACCTTACTTTGTGGGTCATCTATTGTCAATGTGCTAGGATGAGGTTTGGTGGATGTGTATCAACTATATATTGTTGAGAAAGATTACACTTAAGAATCGATACCCTATATCGATGATCAACAATTTGTTGGACTAGTTGTAGCATGCAAAATAATTCACTAAGCTAGATATCAAATTGGGATACCACTAGGTACATGTTAAAGAAGAAGGCACTTAGAAGATCATCTTTAGGACAAGGCATGATTTGTATGAATGGTTGGTTATGCCATTTGGTTTATGTGATGTGCCAACTACATTTTTGAAGCTAATGAATGATGTATTTAACCAATATATGGATTCATTTGTTACGATATATATGGATGATAATTTTTTTTATAGCTTTACTTGGGAGGTGCACATCTCAAATCTCAAGTAGGTGTTAGAGACTCTAAAGAAGCACCAATTGTTAGCTAACTTCAAAAAAATTGAGTTTGCGTAGTAATAATTAGTGTAATTGGGGTATGTGACCAGTGGAGGAGAACTCAAGATAGATCCCAAAAGATGGAGGCCATCATGAAATAGTTAGTTCATACTATGTCATAGAATTTGGAGCTTTGATGGGGAAACAAAATACATATGTAGATTCATAGCATCCATTTTTAGTGGTAATTACACCACTCCATTCCATACAAATAAGCGGTAAGAGTTTCTAATGGAGAAATAATCAAGATAAGGATTTTAATGAGCTTAAACAAAATATTAGTTAACCATCAGTCTTGCATTTACAAACTCATATAAGCCTTTTGAAGTGGATATATCTGCAAGTGGATATGTCATGGGAACAATCTTAAAATAACCTACTTACGATAAGGAACTCTATGCCCTAGCACAAATTTTTAATAAGTTGAAGCATTATTTGATGGGCAAGGAGACCATCATCCACACAGATCATAAGATACTACAACATTTTCAAGCCCAAAGAAAGATTTAGAAAATCAAAGATTACAAGTGGATGGGGTCTTTATAACAATTCCATCTAGTCATAAAGTATAAGGATGTAATACCCTCCTCCCACATCTACCCAAGTGATCGGCCAACCGGGGTAAACATGTGATGAGAGGCTACTATGATATGATTCAAACTCCTAGGTGGCCTTAAGGAAGCGGAATCGACGGAAACACATTAATCATACCTTCGACATCAGCAACAACACTCCTAAGAGCCATCCCAACCACTCAGGTATCATGCCCTTGGGTTCCACTGAGTTTTTAAGCTATTAAACCTCTGGACATTCCCATGCTATGGGAATTCTAGCATCTAGAGAGCTTTGGATGCTCCCACAATCCTGCATGCTTATGTCCAGGGACTATTTCTAGTAGACCTGTGCTAGAGTCCGCGAGATTTAAGGCAATTTTCAAGCCTAGAATTCCGGCCACTACCCAGAACTTGTTGTAGCTTCGGGAATCCATCAAACACATGATGACAAGACTAATAAACCAAAAACCAACTCCAGGACTAGGCCTGAACATCCCCAACTAGGACTGACATTCTGTCAAATACTTGGCATCAATGTAATCTACAGGTCTAGGATACAATACAAAGTATGGATAATTGAAAACTCTTATGAGACATGACAAGAAGGATCACCACCTTCTCCCTTGAACTGTTATGACATCAATTACGTCTTGCATCCATTATTTTAACCATTACAAGTAAATACATGAAATAACCATGACATGAACCAGTCAATTAACCATGCTTATAAACAACATAAAACCATGGAAATAACAATGATATAACAACCATTAAATCAACATATAAACAAGTACAAAACCAGTAAAACTTAGTTTTTATTAAACATAGGCAAATTCGACCAAGTTTGGGACTTTCACATGTGACTCGACCGTAGACATGGCCGAACCAAATATTTCTTTCATCTAGTCACCCTCGTGCCATATTCCAAGCATGAATGTTGGATCTCATGGAAATACCAATCCAAAAACAACTAAGGGAATCCAAAGGTGAAACCACCTCCACCCTCACCAATCCACGATCACACCAAAATTGATGCTCCAAGCACAAAATTGAATCAAACTTAGAATTCCATCCAAAATCCATCACTATCCTTGAAGAATTTTTCATGTCCTTATCTCTCAGGCTTTACCGCAATCCAATCTTGGATCACTAGGTCCTAAACCGAGACACCTCCCTCAGGCTTTACTATGTATCCCACCAAAACTGGTCAAGGGATTCCTAGGCCTTTGGGAATGAACCTTGAGACTACCTCAACCCCAGATTTTGAAATACATTAGGCAATTCCAAATATCAAAACCGAGATCAACATCCCAACACACCATGGCATCTGGAAAAAGGAAAGACTAGGCTGAAAACCACTGGCATAACCCGGAAAAACCATGCCATTGATAGCAAGAGAGCCATACACCAACATACAAAGCCATGCATGTCAAAACCAACTATGGAAATCACACATGAAATATTTTACCTGCAAGTATTCCTGCTGAAGCTGCTTGACCCTTCTCTTCCTTTACCTATCCTTACTTTCCTTCCTTTCCTTTGCTTGCTTTTCCTTCCTTGCTCCAAATCTAGAATGCTCCATGAAAAATCTAAGTGTCCAAGAGTGAGAGAGAGAGAGAATAATGAGAGAGCTCCAAACTGAACTGACCAAGCTTGCCAACTGATCCTCAGAAGCCTTTTTATCAATGAGGTCTCTATTTTCTTCATTTTCCATTATTTTCCTTCATTTTCTTCCTTGCATGAAACCTGTGAACTTTCACCTTAATTTTCTCCTATTTTCCTTTATTTTCATAAATAAATGTGCCAAAAATTCCTTTTTGCCTTTTATGGCTTTGTCAATTTCCTTTAGCCATAAACACATCCAATGATGCCCACTAGGATTTTGGGTTGTGTTATATTCTTTCCACAACTAACCTACGTAGTTAACCGGGGGGTTAGAAGGGGGGGGGAGGGGTGGAGCACCCCCTTCATTGCGTAGCGGGGGGCAGGTAGCCCCCCTCTACGAGGTTTGGGGCAACACCCTGGGGAATTGTTTTTGGATCCTATATTAGGTTGGGCATACCTACCTATGGTTTTGTGCATGGTTTTTCGCACATGGTTTTGGACGCGATGGTTTTTGGTCGATGGTATTGGATGCTTCGACATGTATAAATATGTATTGTAACATTGAAAGGAACATAATGAGAAATCAATCTGGTAGTCCCGGTTTTGGGATCCAGGGGAAAATCTCTATGTATATGTGTTTTATGTGTTATGCTCTCGCATTGTTTATTTTCTATGTTTTAAAGTTCGTATGCAGGTAAATTCTGTACCGGTTTAAAACCTACATAGGATATATTTTCCCAACATTCAACTTGGAATAAGTGTCCCTTAACTATGGTCTTATTTTGCCTTTAATAACTTTTATTATATGGAATTTTTACCAAGGCTATTACAAAACCCTCCCCGTTGAGGAACACCGTCCTCAGTGTTAAACCACACAATGACCTCAGCAAATCACTAAAAAGAAAACATACTACCCACGGAGCTTTATAACTTAGCTCGTTGTAGTATTTATAATGAAATACCTGCTCAAAAGAAAAACATCATGACAACATGACCATATAACAACCATACTGCTTAATGGATCTTTATAACATAGCTCATTACGGTATTTACAATAACCACATATACACATATGCACATTTGCTAAACCAACAAATAAAAGGATATGATGCCCGTATCAATCAACAAGGGAATCTTGAGGCTCACACCTCCACCCTAAAAGTAATACCGGGAATCACCTCCTTCCTAGGAAATCCAAAATCTACTCTCACAGTCAAAGCTGCATCCAATGTACAATGCTACAATCCTGTGCCACTTGTCCTCTCAGCGAACAATTACTGGCTCATTGTTCCAGGGTACACTCCCAATGTACATTTGATTCCATTTGGAAATGCTAATGACCAAAACAAATATATCCCTAACCTTTCCTTCTCTACTAGACAATCCCTCGGGAAATCCGGTCATCCCTTCCGTGCAGTCACTCACCTTCCAAGTTACCCAACATCCCCTATCCTGGTTGATCCATCCCTTGGAAAGGCTTCCTCGCATCGAAGGTCAAACAACGAAAGCATATCCATGCCTCAAACCATCATATCGGTCATAACATGTTCATGTAAATCAATGGACATTATTGAGTAACAATGTCTCACAATGAACCTACTCCTAAAGTGCTTTACCAACATATTGCTACATGTTCCAATTCCTTTTGCTGTTGCAAATTCTTGCAGTCAATTTCAACAACCCAACCAGGCATGTTCATGCTTCCTGTACCAAGCACATAACTTACATTAGATTTAAAATAAATTGAAATAAATTCACATCATACCTCATTGGTAGCTCTTCAATAAGGTACACACAATGCCGCTTGTACATCGTATCACCTGTACAACATGTACACAACGCTAGACATACACAATACCACATGCACGACATGTACACAACACCACATGTACACAGTACCATATGCACGACATATACACAACACCATCTGCACACAGTTCCAGTCGCACAACATGTACACAACGCCACATGCACACAAGACCACTTGTACAATCATGCAGACAACACCATATGTACATAGCACCACATGTACAACATGCAAACAACGCCACATGTACATAGCATTGCATATACAATATGTACATAGCATCATATGTACGCAACACTGCATATCCAACATGCGCACGTCACCATATGCACACAACACCGCATATCCATCATGTGTATGGTACAATATGTACATTGCACCACATATCCAACATGTACATAGCACCATCTATACCCATCACTACATATGCAATATTCACACAACACTATATGTAGCACCATGTACATAACATTGCATAAACAACATGTACACACACTATATATACACCACATCGCATGCGCACAACATCACAGATGCAACATGTACTATATATCCAACATATGCACAACAATAGTACCACACATCTAAAACCACATTGTCTCTCCCAAGGAACCTTGCTTCTAGTGTCTTTCTGCCATCCATGCTTATCTTAGCATGCCGCAAGGCACATTGTTTTCATTCCACTGATGTATCCTTTAGTGTTACCTATCATAACATAAACATAGGCATAATACAAGCATACAATATTAATTCATATCCACATGATATTGACCTCATATATTTGTCATGAATACTCTTCCCACTTGATTCCTCATGAACCAAGAATCTCTTCATACCATTCACCTACATAATCAATTATTCCTCCACAAGAACGATTCCTGATGACCCGCTTAGACAGTGACATAGATACATACATATATATAATATTAGCACAAAACAATCATGATCTTGTTAGAAAAAAACATACCTACATACATACATGTATACATATATATACATCGACACAATCATGATCACAACATAATTACCAGATATCAGAAGGTCAAGGTTAAGAGAACTTCCTTTATCCATGCAATGCATGTACAACATTGAGAACAAGAATTCCAAATGTATCTAAGGCATTTGACGCCTCAAATATATTTACTTTACCTTTCGCAATTACTTTTCTCATGACCGTTCCTCCATCGTCCGTTTACACCAATGGACCCAACCAATCCAACTAGTTGTTATATGCTTGCCTTTAGTTTCCCTTATACATGCACTAAGGTTCATCTGGCCCTTACATCACCTATTGGGTTTCATTAAACTCTCCCTAGGCTCCATTAACTTTCCTCTTTCCCAACCAATTCCCCAGACCCAAAACATAAAAGGCAAGACAAGAAACAAACAAGAAGAAAACAATGGCAAACCAACAATAATATGACACCATAATCAAAGTGGCATGGCCATGCAAAAGACACAAACAAAACCACAATCAAGCAAAACAAATCACCAAAAGACCAAAATCACAAGACTAACAATAAATACCATGACTCAATCCCCATGGTTCCCAGTGCTTCCAAGGGAAATATCAACCTAAGCCTTCTTCAAGATTCCATGCAATCCCTTGCATCATACTGCTATCAATACATAATTGTCAGTGCTTCAATAAACATAAAAATACATTGGTTACCTTACCTTGTTGTGCCAAGCACATTTCTTGGAACTGAACACATCCACGCCATCTCTCAAGGGACTCCAATTCCCTTGACAGATCCACCTATAACTAGAGACTAGCTAATATACCTGTCAAATACAAGTTCATGAATCTAACACATATCGACATAATGTTGGACAAGATTAAGGTTAAGAAGAATTCATATATGCAAAGCACTCATTCATTTGAAATTAGTGTTTCCAAAACCAAAATAATTCTTGCCCAATTCCTTTCTTTCACCTTTTCCTTGCTGCAATTGACTGTTACTATGCATTGTCACATCACCCAACTGTTAGTTATATAAACACATCAACTATTAACTTGTCATGCTAATACCAAGCATGTTTCCTACACCGTTTACACATGCCAAACACATGTTCCAAATATCAAGACAATCATATCTATCAATTTGAAATCAACCTTTAACAAGACTATCAATCATGTCATAATTCATAGTCATTAGACATAATACTACAACTATCACCTATTACACTCAAGTACATGTTAGCTATCTCAACACATATGTGTTATTATAATCATCTTAAAACAAGATTGTTCATTCAGGCAATCTTACAGACACATACTCATATCATAGAAAGTAATCAAACATTCAGACAACAAATAGGTGGCACTATAGACACCAACACTCAAATACCAATTGAATGACATAATCAAACATTCAAGCACAAAGTTGATGACATAAGCAAGCTCATACCTTAATGTATATCAGGGGAGGCTATCTTGTCTGCACAATCAATCCAGATTAGCATGATATTTCTTCACGACATATCAACTCAACCATAAATAGGGTCATGATATCCATAACAATAACTAGCTAACATGTTCACATCATAAACGCATAAACAATTTTCATTCATGCATAACAATCACATATGCCCCATCAATGTAGATTAGTATGACATAATATCACAATGTATTAAGTCATACTTGAATGTCATAACCCTAATCATTTGTATAGACCAATCCAGATTAGTATGATAAATATAACATCAAGATCTTAACGTAATAACCCTACTCATCAAGTTACTAGCATATAACAACAACAAGTTATATATCGTGCTCATCAACTACATGGAACCTAATCATCAAGCTAACTATCATATAACAACAACAATTTAACCTATAACATACTCATCAACAACATATAACATAATCATCAAGTTATCTAACATAAAACAACAATAGAAATGCATACAACCACAGGTTACTATCATTCATGACTATCTGACACATGTGCATATGATTACACTAATGAACTAGCATCTAGCATGTGTGTAACCATAACATCAATAGAAAGCTACATAAACCTAATGTATATAAACCTAATGCATATAACAATCCATTAACTAACATACCTGCATGCCCAACATCCAAACTTGTATGATGACATTCTCTTGCCTCGAGGTCCAATGTTGCAACTTCACTTTAATGATCTGCATCTCTTGCTCTATCTCAGCGAACACATCAGCATCATAGCAACCAACATCATCATGATGACCTAATTTCATACAATGACTTCATAATGCATGTTCGACCTACCCTACATGCATAACAAATGCATATACAACCACACACTCATGATGACACATCCCACAACAATGTCGACAACCTTCACATGGAAACATCACTATAATCATGATCAACACCATGTAAAGGCAACACACACATGGACTACAAGCATAAGCAACACATACACAATCTACATGAATTCATCACCAACATACCACCCATCCAATCTAAGGGGTGAACCATGCTCTGATGCCACTCCGAGGCATTAGATATGACCCAAAGAGAGTGCAACCAAATCTGATACCACTCTGTAACACCCTCCTCCCACATCTACCCAAGTAACCAGCCAACTAGGGTAAACATGTGATGAGAGGCTACTATGATATGATTAAACCTCCTAGGTGACCTTAAGGAAGTGGAATCGATTGAAACACATCAATCATACCTTCCACATCAACAACAACACTCCTAGGAGCCATCCCAACCACTCAAGTATCATGCCCCTGGGTTCCACTAAGTTTTTAAGCTATTAAACCTTTGGACACTCCCATGCTATGGGCATGCTAACGTCTAGAGAGCTTTGGACACTCCCACAAGCCTGCATGCCTGTGTCTAGGGACTATTTCTAGCATACCTGTGCCGGAGTCCACAAGATTTAAGGCACTTTTCAAGCCCATAATTACGGCCACTGCCTAGAACTTGTTGTAACTTCTGGAATTTATTAAACACATGATGAAAAGACTAATAAACAAAAAACTAACTTCAGGACTAGGCCTGACCATCCCCAATTGGGACTGACATTCTGTCAAACACTTGGCATCAATGTAATCTACCGCTCTAGAATACAAGACAGAGTATGAATGACTGAAAACTCTTATGAGACATGACAAGAAGGATCACCACATTATCCCTTGAGCTGTTATGACATCGATTAGGTCTTGCATCTATCGTTTTAACCATTACAATTAAATACATTAAATAATCATAATATGAACCAGTCAACTAACCATGCTTATAACCAACATAAAACCATGGAAATAAAAGTGAGATAACGACCATTAAATCCACATATAAACAAGTACAAAAGAAAGAGAACTTAAATTTGATCAAACATAAGCAAATTCGACCAGGTTCGGGACTTCCACGTACCACCCAACTGTAGACATGGCTCAACCAAATCTTTCTTTCAGTTAGTCACCATCGTGCCATATTCCAAGCATGAATGTGGGATATCATGGAAAAACCAATCCAAAAACAACCAAGGGAATTGTTGAAAATGCAACAAGATGATGGAGCTTAGTGAAAAGAAGTCGCCTTCACTAAGTGGGCCCGCAGGCTATTTTTGCGCAAAGTCTATTTTTAGACATATGGATCATGGTCTATGAGTTACAGGATGCTATTTATGGATGATTGGTCATGTTGGTAAAAATAGATGGACCTCTATTTTTAGACATATGGGTGGAGTCTATTTTTAGACTGTTAGTCAAAAATTAGAACAGTCGAATATTATTAGCTCTTAATAATATTTGGACTATAAACATTATCTTATCCTCTTGCAACACTTCAATTCGAGCTACGGATGTGGCACATGCAACTTCCAGAAGGAAATGCGCTTTTCCTATGGGTTAGTTGAGCTATTGCATGATGGACTTCAGTTAGAACTCAAGTGATTGAGTTTGGTGGAGTTGATTGAGGAGTTGATGGAGTTGTGTTCAGTATGACTTAGTTGAACTAGTTGTATTTAGTCTAAATGGAAAATACACTAGTGATGAGTGGTGTGAATTAATTATTAATTAATTCACTAATTATTAACTCATAAATCAACTAAAGAATACATCAGTTAACTCAGTGCATGGACAATCCAGTGGAGACAAGTGTTAGAGGTGGGTGAAAGGGTGAGACTACTATCAGTTGTGACTATAGTTGTGCATGAGATTTGCACAATCATTGATCAAGATTGCCAATGAGGATTGCGCAGTACAAGCCAAGGGGATTCAAACTCGAATCTCATCTATTCTCAACTTGGATTACGCAGTAGAGGCAGGAAAACAGTGGAGGAGATTTGAACCCGTGACTTGTTCAGATCTGAGCTAGTTTGTGTGTAGCATGTGGAGATAGTATTGAGTACTTGTGAGGAGTATTGTACTATGTATTGTTACATGTTCTCTATCATTATAGTATACAGATAGTTGGGGGTTTTCAGCTGAATGCTTTCCCCATTACATATTGTGTTGATATGTGTGATTGATGTTTCAATGTGCACATGCGATTTTTTTTAATTCCGCAAATTGATGATCAATGGTAGAGGAGGTTATGTATTATGCATGAATTCTGCAAATAGTGTATAATCAGGATAATCTCTGTGAATAAGTGTTATATTATTCAAATTTCTACATGGTATCAGAGCTAAGTTGATCATCAGATCTATTATTTAGAAAGTGATTACATTTTATTTCTTCAGGCAGAGTCTGTAATCGGGCCAGGTAGCTTCTGGATTCATCCTTCTTTGGGAAGGTGAGATATCTGGTAAATGCCCATACATTCAATATATGTATGAGAAATACTTTGTTCTCATGAATTTTAGATTAGAAGCTGTTGAGTTTTGAGCTGGTGGAATTCGAATTTGCAGTAGTGTTTTCTTGGTGTTGAAGTTGAAATGTCTTTCAACGGATTGTGATTGGAGTATGCCCTTGAAGGTAGCTCGAATTATATTGGATGGAAGGACATGATGGAGGCAGTGTTAGATGACAATGGTTTGAAGGAGTTCATAGATATTGAAGTCCCAAAGCCTACTGATGCTACTCAAGGTGAGGCTTGGCAAAAGAAGACAGCAAAGTGTTGAAGGATTCTGTTGGAGGGCGTGAAGGATCACATTGTATCCAACCTGCATGGAAAGGCTTCTCCATACTTGATGTTGAAAGCGTTGACAGATTTATTCCAAAGCAAGAGCAACCAGAGGAAGTTGGTGCTCAAGGATAAACTTAGCAACATTAAGTGTGATAAAGGAGACAGTATGCCCAAGTATCTCACAAAGTTCACCCAATCCCGGGATGAGTTGTGAAGTGTGGGGGTGACTGTCGATGATGAGGACTTGGTGAGCTTGGCTCTCCTTCGTCTTCTGAAGAGTTGGCATTCCTATCAGGACTCTGTCAATGGTCGAGATAAATTGCCAGGATGGGAGAGACTTTGGTTGGATATTGTGCAAGAGGAGATCAGGTGGAATACCAAGGATGGATCTTCATCAAAGGCATCTGATGAAGAAAATTGTGCTTTCGCTGCCAAAGTAAAGAAGGGGAAGAACAAGAAAGCTTCTCATTCTGGTGTGAAAGGCAAGAAGCAGGACATGTCCAAGGTGAAGTGCTTTCACTGTCACCAGCACAAACATTATGCCACAAATTGTTCGCGGAAGAAGAAAAATAAGCAAGTTGCTAGATCTGAAGCGGGAGAGGCCTTAGCCTCGCAATTTGAGCTGGATTTTTCACTAATCACATGCTTGGTATCAAGTGTGATGGGATCGGTATGGTTCTTGGACAGTGGTGCGTCTTTTCACATGACAAGAGATCGATATTTGTTTTCTGATCTAGATGAGAAATATCTTGGAGTGCACATCGAGATGGGCGATGATTGTAGATACAGTACGACTGGTATCAGTACCATTTCCTTTGATAGGGAGTCTGGTAAACCCTTCGTATTGAAGGAAGTGATGCATGTTCCAGGATTGAAGAAGAATCTTATCTCTGTGGTGATGTTAGAAGACAAGGGATATGATGTTGTCTTCAGCGAGGGAAAGGCTTTCCTGCGCAGTAAGACAACTGGAGAAACCCGGAAGAATAAGGGTTCGAGTCAAAGAACCTTTATCACATTACATGTAGAGGCTGCGCAATAATGGCATGCAAGGTAGAAGGAGTGGTGAGCCAGGATGATGGTGAGTTGTGGCACCAGAGATTGGGCCACCTTCACCATGGAGCCTTGAAGATACTGCAGTAGATTTCTACTGGGCTTCCTAAAGGCACTCTTGTGCAGTCAGATCAGTGTAAGGGGTGTACTTTGGGAAAATTTGTGAAAGCCACCTTTGACGAGAAGGATAGTCGCACCACGACGATCCTTGAGAGAATTCACACAAACGTGTGTGGACCTTTCTTAGTAGCTTCGACAGCAAAGCACAAGTACTATGTGATCTTTGTTGATGATTTCTCTCGAAAGTGTTGGATCGTCTTCATGTAGAAGAAGAGCGAGACATACTCAAAGTTCTGTGAGTTCAAAGCACTGGTCGAGAAGGAATCAAGGAAGAAGGTGAAGGCTCTTAAGAGCGACAATGGTGGTGAATTCATCTCTGGCGAGTTCAAGGACTTCTTCAGTGCAGAAGGGATTCGAAGAGAGCTCATAACTCCCCATAACCCACAGCAGAATGGGGTTTCGAAGCGGAAGAAAAGAACGATCGTGGGTGTTGCACGGGCGATGTTGCATGATCAATGCCTACCCCTTCATTTGTGGGCGGAGGCATGCAATACTGTAGCGTATGTGCAGAACCGTTGTCCTCATAAGATACTTGGCATGAGTACACCTGAGGAGGCTTATTCTGGTAATAGGCTTGATATTTCCCATTTGAGGATTTTTGGTTCTCCTATTTACATGCATGTGATGAAGGATGCTAGGAAGAAGCTGGAGCTGAATACAGAGGTTGGGATATTTGTGGGGTACATTGATACGCCCCACAACTATTGTGTGTATTTGCCAGACAGTCACAAGACTGTTGTGTGATGGCATATCAAATTTCAAAAGGAGAAAGCCATGAAGTGTTCGCTTGAGAGGGAGCCACACTTGCATGCAGATGAGGAGCTATTAGTTCCTAAGGATGAGCTTCAGGATGTGGATCAGCCACAAGATGAAGTTCATGGAGTGGAAGAGACCACTCATTCAGTGCCAACCATCAGAGGGTGAAAGCGCACTATAGAAGCTAAGCAACTGGCTCAAGATGCAGAGAAGGTTGTAGGACCACCTACAACACAACGCAGACAGAGACAGTCACCTGATCGGTACACTAGATACATGGCTCTTGTGAGCAAATGTGTCATGACTGAGCCATCCTATTTTGAGGAAGCTGTGGAGGATCCCACATGGGTAGATGCCATGGTGGAAGAGTATAATTCAATTGTCGGAAACAGTGCATGGGAGATTGTCCCAAGACCGGAAGGGAAATTAGTGGTGGGTTTGAGATGGATCTACAAAGTGAAGCAGCGTAGTGATGGACTATTTGTTTCTCAGGGTAAGTATGCCCGGGAGATACTGGAGAAGTTCAACATGCATGGCTACAAGCCTGTTGATACTCCTCTTCCTGGAGGTTGGAGGAAGGAGGATGCTACTTCAACGGAGGTAGTGGATGCCACTATATATCGACAGTTGGTGGGGTCGCTTATGTATCTGGTCAATACACGACCCGATATATGTTATGATGTTAACCAACTTTCACAAGCTATGGTTAAGCCAACCAAGCTCTTCTGGAAGGCAGGCAAGCATGTATTGCGTTATCTCAGAGGCACATTGGGATATGGATTGTGGTACAGACAGGAGGATGAGGTGAAGCTATGTGGCTTCACAGATGTAGATTGGGTAGGAATCCCAACGAACAAAAAGAGAACATCTGGAGGGATATTCAGTATTGGGTCGATAGCAATTTCTTGGTACAGCAGGAAGCAGTGATTCATGGCACTCAGTTCAGCAGAGGCCGAGTATATGGCAGCAAGTTTGGCTACATGCGAGGCTATATGGATGAGGAAGATCCTAGTCAGGTTGTTCGGGTCACACTTGGAGCCTACTGTGATTTATTGTGATAACTAGAGTTGCATTACACTCTTGGCTAATCCATTATTTCATGATAGATCCAAGCACATCGACATCAGGTACCATCATATCAAAGATTGTGTGCAACAGAGAATCATGTTACTTTCATACATTCCCACAGAGGATCAGGATGCTGATATCTTAATGAAGGCGCTCACCAGGAGAAAATTCGAATACCACAGAGGTAGGATAGGGGTTGCAGATAATCCATATCTTGTTGAGAGGGAGTGTTAAAAATGCAACAAGATGATGGAGCTTAGTGAGAAGAAGTCACCTTCACTAAGTGGGCCCGTAGGCTATTTTTGGCGCAAAGTCTATTTTTAGACATATGGATCATGGTCTATGAGTTGCAGGATGCTATTTATGGATGATTGGTCATGTTGGTAAAAATAGATGGACATCTATTTTTAGACATATGGGCGGAGTATTTTTAGACTGCCAGTCAAAAAAGAGAACAGTCGAATATTATTAGCTCTTAATAATATTTGGACTATAAACATTATCTTATCCTCTTGCAGCACTTCAGTTCGAGCTACGGATGTGGCACATGCAACTGCCAGAAGGAAATACGCTTTTCCTATGGTTAGTTGAGCTATTGCATGATGGACTTCAGTTAGAACTCAAGTGATTGAGTTTGGTGGAGTTGA
>APFE030789888.1:0-12563 GCA_000404065.3 Pinus taeda
TGTGCATATGTGTTTTTTATGTGTTATGCTCTCGCATTGTTTATTTTTCTGTGATTTAGAATCGTATGCAGGTAATTTATGTACGATGTTAAAACCTACACATATGTCCAAGCAGTTCGTCCTATACCCTCCTGCTCAGGAATCTCTCGAGCATAATTTAATTTTATGGTTGGAGGAGGAGGAAGAAGATGAAGTTTATTCCACCCAACTTTGTACTTTAGAAACAACCATGGAAGGAAGACAGGAGGATGAGGATGATTTGATTAAACACCTACTCCAAAGTCCAACTCCCAGTACATTGCCCTTAGAAGATGTAGTAAAGGAAACCCAGAAAAATCATCCAATTGACCTATGCTTGGCCGATTCCAACCCCCTCCGTGTCAAACCATAGAATTTGGCCATGAGAGAACCATGAAAATCAATCCATCTCTTTATGCTCTCCAAGAAGAAGTTATGCAACACGCTAAAGGAAAATCTAGAAGCCTTCGCTTGGAGTTACAAATAAATGAAGGGAGTACACCCCTCAATGTGTACTCACTACATATACATCAGAGAGGGTTGCAAGCCAGTCCAATAACCCCAAAGGATGATGAATCCAGCTCTTAAAGAGATAGTCAAAGAAGAACTGTAAAAACTGCTAGATGCAGGATTCATTTACCCTATCTCTGACAGCGAGTGGGTCTCTCCTTTGTTGTTAGTTCCAAAGAAAAATGGTAAGTGGAGAATTTGTGTCGTTTACAAGGAGTTGAACAAAGCCACAAATAAGGACCATTTTCCTCTACCCTTCATTGACCAAGTGCTAGATGACCTGGAAGGGAAAAAGTTCTTCTCTTTCCTAGATGGATTCAATGGGTACAACCAAATCCAGATCAACCCAGAAGACCAGGATAAAATCACCTTCACTTGTCCTTTGGATACTTTTGCCTATAGGGTCCTTCCCTTTGACCTATGCAATGCTCCTGCCACTTTCCAGAGAGCAGTCCTGAGTATTTTCTCCGAGTTAGTCCATGATGCGGTGGAAATTTATATGGATGATTTTACACCTTATGGTTGTGATTTTCAAGAGGCTTTTTCCAACCTAGGCAAAGTACTGCACAAATGCATTGAAATGAACCTGTCTCTTAGTCCCGAAAAATGTGAATTATTAAAGATTGTAGGGACCGTGCTAGGTCATTCAATATCTCAGCAAGGAGTGCAGGTGGACCCAAACAAAATAGCTATCATCCAAAGGGTCCCACCTCCTCAATAGCAGAGAGATGTCAGAATTTTCCTAGGGTTAGTTAGATACTATCGAAGGTTCATAAAGGACTTCAACAAGTTAGTCTCTCCTTTATTTGGTTTGTTGGCCAAGGACTTTGAGTTTATATGGTCAAAAAGCTTTCAAGAGGCCTTAGACACCCTAAAGGACAAGTTAACCATTGCACCTATTCTCGAAGGCCCTCCCCTTTCATATTCATGCTGATGCCTCACACAAAGCCATAGGAGCAGCCCTAGGTCAGATAGATGAAAAATTTCCTTATGCTATCTACTTTATCAGTAAGAATCTGTCAAAGGATGAACTAAATTACACAATGACCAGAAAGGAACTCCTGATTGTTGTGCATTCATTGAAGAAATTTAGGCATTATATTACAGGCTATCAAACATTTGTACATACTGACCATGCTGCAATCAAATATTTAATGAATAAACCAAATGTGAATGCTCGGATTATAAGATGGTTACTTTTATTACAGTATTTTGATCTAACTATTGTTGATAAGCCTGGTAAGGAAAATGTTGTCATAGACTTTTTGTCTAGATTAAATTTGCCTGCAAGTGAAGAAGGAATGGTTGATGACTAGTTACCTTATGAGCACTTATTTTCTATTTCAGTTCTCTCTCCATGGTTTGCTGATATAGCAAACTATTTGGCATCGGCACAGTTCCCACCGAACTTGTCCTCCAAAGAGAAGAGAAAGATAGTGAGGAAGAGCGCCCCCTTCACTTGGATTGGGGGAAATCTCTTCAAACTTGGCCCAGATCAAATCTTGAGAAGATGTGTCAGGAAGGACGAAGTCATGATGGGCCTTGTGGAGGTCACTTTGCTACAAAGAGTACAACATTCAAAGTGTTACAAGCAGGCTATTATTGGCCCACTCTTCATCAAGATGTGAAAAGAGATACTAGTCAGTGTGATTAGTGCCAAAGGATGGGAAGGCCTACTCCAAGAGATGAAATGCCTCTGCAGCCTCAAGTGACTTTCGAGTCATTTGAAAAGTGGGTCATGGATTTCATTGGGCCTATTGACCCTCCTTCCAAGAAAAATAGTACATCATTGTGTGCACTGGTATTTGACTAAGTGGGCTGAAACTAAGCAATTAAGACATCAATAGAGGAGAAGGTAGCTGAATTCCTAAGGGAGAATGTATTCTACAAACTTGGGTACCCTAGAGAGCTGGTCATAGACCAAGGCAGCCAGTTTACCTCCAACATGATTGAAGACTTGCTCATCCAACACAAGATCAAGCATAGAACCTCCACTCCCTATCATCCACAAGCTAATGGGCAAGTGGAGGTGACCAACAAAGCGCTCGAGAGCATCTTGACCAAAGTGGTAACTAGCAGCATGAAGGATTAGGCAGATAGACTAGTTGAGGATACCTAGGCCTATAATACCACCTGGAAGACCACTACTGGATTCACACCCTATGAGTTGGTCTATGGGAAAATGTCCTTTCTATCCATTGAATTTGAGTATAACACATTAAGGATGGCAGCCCAACTAGATCTAGATCCCAGCAGTGCACAAAAAGAGAGATTGTTCCAGTTGAATTGTTTGGATGAGTTTAGAATGCAGGCCCTCCTACATACAGAGGTAATTCAACTTCAGAGGAAGATCTGGCATGATAAGAACATCAAGGAAAAGAAATTTCAAGAAGGTGATTGGGCTTTGTTATATGATTCTAAGTATAAAGACTTCAAGGGCAAGTTAAGGACAAGATGGATAGGACCTTATGTTGTAGAAAGATGCCATGATAATGGTTCAGTACAAATCAGAACCATATATAAAGAGGCAATTCCTTTACTTGTTAATGGACACCGATTGAAAATCTACAAGAGACCTTTGTCAAGACAAGAGTTCATTGATGATATCAATAAAATAGTGATAATAGTGGAGAAAGTTTCAGCTCCTGCCTCATCAAATCACTGAGAAAAAATAAGGACTCAGGTGAAAACCTCCATGAGGCACTTGAGTCCCACTATTGAGTTGAAACCTCTTGGGGCGGTCCAATAGTGTCAATTAAAAAAAATAATAATAAAAAATAAAGAGAGAGAGAAAGAGAGAGAAAAAATGAGAGTAAAAAGATCCCTGGGTGAAAACCTCTCTTGAGGTGCCCAAGGAAAACAACTAGGATGAAAACCTCTCAGAAGTAGCCTAATTGTTTTCAAAAAGAAAAAGAAAAGCGAAAAACTATGAAAATTTCTATTTTTTCAGGTCAACAAGAAGGATGATCAGAGAGCAAAGGAGGATCACCAAGAGACCTATTTCACTCACATTTTATTTTTCCACTCATTTTCAATTGTCACTCTACCATGTATCTCATTTTTTCCACTCCTTTCCTTCATTTTACAAGGGCACTGTGTTTTCTACAGGATCCCCTGTAAACCTACAGGATCCCTTGAAAACCTACAGGATGATCCTATAGGAATCACAGTGACCCATAAATCCTATAGGAAGCGACCCTAAAGGAAAAAATGACCTGCTATGTCAATGAAATAGCATCCCCTACATAATCATTCCATTACCATACCTTAATCACCATCATTCCATCACCCCTGTATTCAGCCTTAAAAGCAAAATCAGTTTCAAAAAAAAATTGACAGTCTTCGAAAAGAAGGGAAATAAGGAGAAATAGAGAGCATCACCTGAGTATTCCTCATTATCCACACTCCTAGTCTCTCTCTTCATCCATGTCACCATCCTCACAACCCCAGAAAAGTGTATGATTAAGAGTTATGAGGCAGAAGTAGCTACAGGACATCCTGTGGGAAATCCTGTAGCAGCCTATCCCACAGAATACAAATCACAATAGCAGCAAGCCTCCATCATGATGATCCAAGGGTAGAAGGAGCTTCAAAGCAGCAGCAACGCAACCATATTCAACAACAGGTACCTGCACAAACAAAGGGATCATCAGAAAACAACAAGAAAGGGAAAAAGAATAGCATGTAGCCAACGCACACAACAATCACCCTCGGTCTTCTCCATTGTTGTAGTAGAGTAGCTCTCTCTTAGAGTAGATTTACCTTTCTTCCATCAAGAAATCAAGCTTCTTCTGACTCCATCGAAGTATGGCTTAAAAACCCCAGTGGTCCCTCGCCAGCTCAATAGTGACAACAGGGAGAACCATCACTTTTACTTGTGTATACAACATAGTCACCTCCAAGTTTATATGAACCCCAGGTTGATAAAGTAAAGCTAGTAGCCCAAGAGTTACAACTTTCTTGATGCAATACATGTGCTCATCATGTTCTTAGTGCCTTTATATCGAGAAGATCCCATTCTTCGTTTGTCATTCCTGTCGACTTCTTTGATTTTCAACTTAATGGTAGGTATAGATCTTTTTGATACAGATAATCTTCCATCAACATATTCCACAACTGGTAATTTTGGCCGTTAAATTTCTTGACCCTAAACCTACCATCTTTTGTCATTCCTCCCACTTGAACCAGGAACCCTTTTGTCCTGTGAGTTTATTAGCAAAATAGGCTTTTGTTTCTGATATACGCTATTATAAATTAATTAACAAAGCAATGAGATACATAAATATTGAAGAAACATAAATACAGAAACACATAAAACAAGAGAGACACAAATATACGTGGTTCACCCAATTTGGGCTACGTCCACAAAGAAACAACGAGTCCTTCCTTTTATATTATACAAAAAAATGAAGAGAGGCAACCTACAACAGATCCACTCAGAATAATACTACACAGTCGCAATACAATTCCCTCATATAAAATGAGGGTTGCCTTCTAGGGCCAAAAACCCTAAATTAACATAAATTCTATTGTTAAATCAACCTCCTAATGAACGACCCAGATTGAGTATGAAATTACAATATTTTACAAGGTGAATTTCCATCTGTCTTTAGCTTCGGGGGCGTTGCCGGCAAACCCCCGGGGGGGCATGCTCATAAAGGTCTTCATCACCCCCCCTTGATGGCTATTAAACTAGCAGCATTGCCACCTCGTTAGGAATAGAGATCCAACACGACTGAAGCAAAAAAACCCTTTAAACAATCAAGAAGATAATCAGGCTCCACACTCAACATAGGGCACTGAAAAGCTCTCTACACCCTGTCATGTGGAATGATGCACCTGAGTCCAAGTACCACATGCTCCTTATCAGTGTGTTGGTCATGCATGCAATAAGGGTGAAGTCAAGCTTGAACTATGAAGCCAAGGCTTCACCTCATGCTCCTCCTGAGGTCTTATCACTTGAATTTTTGTGTGTACACTTTGTGGGACAATGCACGAATTCATGACAATTGAAGTATTTACTTTTGGACAAATTTTTCTTTTTTCCCCCTTTGCTCAATTTTAATTTGGCTTTAGCTTTCTTCCATTTTCCCTTCTTTCTCTTTCCAACCAATGCAAATTTTCTTCATCCTCACCCTGTATGAAGTCCCACCTTTGGTATTCCACCTTATCTCCTCTTGTACCAAATCAAACCATAAAATTTCCCAATTCCTTAGTTTATCTCTCCCATTCATTAAATCTTGGTAGCTATGCCAACTCTTACGAAGGCCTAGAGTGGCTAGGTTTACCAAGTCATCTTCTACAACATTTACACCAAACTTGCTAAGTTAATCATGAACTTGTGTGAACCTACTCAGATACTCATTAGGCGAATTTTGAGGTCTAAAATGGGCCTCCTAAGAAAAATGTACAACCAAAATAAACTTTATAAGAACCAATAGCATTCAAGGTGATGATGTCAACCATGGGGGATGATTCGCCATTTTTTGAGTAAAAAGGTAAAAAGATTTAAAAAAATAAAATAATAAAACTACTTTTTCAACTCGTATTTCAACTTATCTCCCTAAGGTTTTACTCAAATTCCAAGGGGAGTACTAGTTGGATGCAAAATTTAATTCCTCATCTAAGTAGTACCCATGTTGCATACTTTAGATGAACCCTGCTACACTAAAAATGAGAAATACATGAAAAGCATGATTGCAATCATGTTTTTCATGTATTTCTCATTTTTAGTGTAGCAGGGTCCATCGAAAGTATGCAACCTGGGTACTACTTGGATGAGGAATCAAATTATGCATCCAACAATTGTTGTCGCTCGAAATTTGAGTAAACCCATAGGAATATAAGTTGAAAATACGTGTTGAAAACATAATTTTTTCTTTTTTCCCTCTAAAATTTGATGATGCAATCTAATCTTATTTTATTATTTCCACTATTATTTTATAATTTCCTTAGGAGGCCCATTTTTTACCTCAAAATTCCCCTAACGTAATAGTATCATTCTTCTTCATCTTGATATTTTGAAGTTTATCCCTGAGTGTCAAATTCCTGTGGTCACTGTTATTCTCAAACAATTCTATCAGTGCATTCCACATTGCGAATGGAGTTTCTTTCCCATGGATATTTGAGACAATGTGATCATGCACTCCCTCCAAGACTATTCTCCTCACCTTGGTTACATCTTTCTTCCATTCGGCTAGGTTATGTGCATTAGATGCCTGTAGTTTTGCATCATTTGTCTTGATGTATTCTAGAAATCCATTGCCATCCAACACCACATCCATGTGATCATTCCACGCAATGAAATTAGAGTTGTCTTCCAAGGCATACTCTAGTATCAGTGCGTTGAAGGTCATCTTCCAAACTCTTAAGAGATTCTGCTACACTGAACTGCAAGTTCAAACCTCCTGAGAAACAACTTCAAAATTATTGTTCTAATGTGAATTCTACTCAGATACCATGTAGAAATTATGGTGTATAATTGCAACTTATCATGAAATTTTAACCTAAATCACAACACACAATCCTACTCTACTTCTCTGCGGAATTCAATTCACAATTTAGAACATCAAACACAAATATGCAATCATAAATAACACACATGCATAGTATTTTTCCAGGGAAAGTAATATGCTAAAAACCCCTTTGTCTGCTTGCATTAATCTAAAGAATAGATATGTATTACAATTTCTACCTCAGTCTAAGCTCAACCTATAAGTGAATAACCTATCTCTCTACTCACTAAGAATATATGATCCATACTTATTTAATTTTTACCTCTGCTTGAGCCCCTATTTCCTTCTACAATTCCAGAGGAAATTAGGCCCCTATTATTTCGTAATTTCCTCCAAAATGCTTGCACAATTCCCAAGGTTGATCATCTGACTACATGCAACACCTATACAGTCAAGACTAGTCTACAATTGATGTTACATGACCTTGGAATCTCCACCACAGCTGGGGAACTTGAATTCTCTACATGCACTAGATATTTTGGGTTGATTGATCAGTTAACTAGATGATCACTGAGTTAGACTAAAGTCGCATTACACAACTAACCTTCCACTAGTTCATTTAATAGTTAGAACTAGTTTAACTGAAAACAACTTCAAATAATTGATCTTGATTGCTACAAATTAGAAATCACACATGCTTAAATGAAATCCAACTTCTCTAACTTGAACTTACTGAGTAAACTGAGTGACACAAGCCATGTCACACAAGTCAACTACATCCAAGTTGTCTGTTGTTGTGGAAATTCGACTTTTCTCAATTTGACCAAGGCAATATCAAACTAAGACTTTATTGATACATTTTTCAAGAATTAGAGGGATGAATAGGGTCCACCGAGGCATAGTTAGAAGGGGAAAGTTGTTTACAAGTTTAATTGAATGAGAAGGATTAAGAGGTCTGAAGGACGAGATGCCTAAATTAGAAGAATTGAGAGGAGGGGGACTATAAATGGTATGAGACCAAGGGCAACAAGTTGGAGCATACTAGCCATCAACTTGGAAAAAGCATCATGGTTGACAAAGTTATGATTGAGTTCATCAAGTGTTAAAATGTATTATGGAGTAAGTACAATAATTAAAGAGTCTTAGATGGGGGCTATCTGTGCAGAGAATTTTTCCTTATGATGAAGGTCCAAAGGAAGAGCATTTGAAGAGTCATTTGCGTCTAACACAATCTTCATTGAATGAGTAGAGGTGAAATTGAAGTACAAGGATACCTATGTAGACCCTAAATCAATATTATTAACTTGATTGTAAATCCCTAGAGAAACAGAGCCAAAAGGAGCTTCCACCGATCTAGAAGTTCCTTTCTAAGAGGAAATAAACTCGATCATATTGTGCTTGTCTCGGTGATGTAGCACATTCTTCATCGTTCTATGAGGACAATTACAATCCTTTCGAAGGTGTCCAGTTTTATGGCATTCAAGGCACCGAAAGGGTAGTTTCCAGTAATCCATAGGCTGCACATATTTCCTCTCACCAAATTTGATAACCATTTCCTCAAGGAAGAAATTCTCCGAATCCAACTCCACCAACACCCATGTAACCCTCTTGTCAAATTCCACCAAAGACTTGTTATCAAAATAGATCAATTTCATCGGAGCGTTGGCTTTACTAATGAGGATGTTTCTCATCCAAAGTTCAAGAGGAAACCTTGGTAGTTTGATCGAGTAGTACTTAAGATGAGGGTTTTCAAGAGTCGGATTGAATCTTACATGCCATCTTTGGGTCCAGAGAAAACCTCTTCCAAAAACCCAGGGCTTAGACAAAATTTTGTTCAAGTATTCCTCCTACAAGAAATGAAAAACTAGCCAACCGTTTGCAAGGAAACTAATCTTAGGAGTATAGCCAATAAGAGGTTTCCATGTTTTCTGCACCCAATATTGAATACTTTTCTTGATAAAGGAGATATAGAAAATTTTTCCTACTAGGTTTTTTTTATACCGGACTCGAGACTCTATTCAAATTGACATGAATACGAAGGGTCAGGAAGACTTTAAACTCTACAACTTTTAAAGATTTTTGTTTCCTGCGTATCCTCGTTGTTTCTCCACTAGCCCCTATATGAGAGGTCTTCTACAAAGGAGGTGGTTTCTTTTCTTGGTGAACTGGTAATTGCACCAGAGTTGGCTTAGGTCATGAAGGGTCAACCACTGGAGACAAGGAAGGGAAAACCCTCACCCCAAAATATCTTGACTCCCCTCCTTCAGATATAGTTTCCTGACAGTCGCTAGATATAGGTATATTGAGGTCACCAACCATGAACCCTTTTAAACAGAGGGGGATTGACTCACTTAGGCCAAATGAGAAAGTTGAAAAGGAGGATGGACATACAAGGCAGGCGGGGAAGGCAGTTGAGAGGTCGGAAAGGGGAGATGGTCTACGAAGCAAGGCATGTTTGACTGAATTTCGAATGATCTATAGAAAATTAGGGACGCATCATCTGATTCCCCCCAAAAACCAAAGTTTAGAGGTCCATGGGGTGTTTAACATCTCTTATCTAAGCTGATTAAAAAAAATGAAACCCTACTCTGACCCTGGGATCACAACATCAATGAATCTCATACATAGGTTTTCAATGCTTTAGTCAACCCAAAAATATTGACAAAGAAAATCCCTAGAATAAAAAAAAAATTGAAGAAAGTCTCCTCCTGACTTGACTTAGAATAAGAGGAGGTCAAATACTCGAACAAACCTATTAAACCTAGACTTCAAATTTCAGAAAGGGGGTCAGCTACATACCTCCAAAATAAAGCTTATTCCTATCAGACGATCCTCGTTAGCCCTGAGCAAGGTCTAAAAGTGCTTTTGGCCACAGAGAACCACAATTTGCCAAATCAAAATTCACCATACCAGTGTTTCTCCATACTAAGGTTTCACCAAATCAAAGTTCACCATACCAAAGTTTCACCATACTAAATTTTTACCATAGCCTTTTTTAAAAATTAAGTTACATCTAACCTTTTAATAAATTGAATAATTTAACAACAAATAATTTTCATTCTTTACATTATTTTATAAAATATTTCATATTAATATCATGAAGATGATATCCAACTCTTCAATTTTATAAATTTTATGAAAACATAATTTTTATCTTCATCAAATATCTTTTAATTTAACTTATAAATAATATATTTTATAAATATTAATTGTAACAATATTAGTAATTACTACAAAAAATATATTTTTAAAATATTATAAATAAATTCACGATTATTTTAATAATCTATTTAAATTATTCATAACGTTTTAAATTTAAATTTAAATTTAAATTGATAAACTATAAAAAGTGTTTATAAAAAAATATCAATTATTTATTTTTCCCATTAGGTTAAAGATGTCATAAATTCCTTGCTTCTTCTTATATATCTATTTGGAAATTCACTTTGGTGTTTCCCTTTCCCTGAGTTTCAAAAGTGCATTAGTGTGTTTCGGTTTCTTACTCTTCTTTAGTTTTTTTACCCAAGTATTTTTGTTTTGTTTTGCTTAGGCTTTGTTAATATTGTGTTTTATAGAGTTTATGTCATCAGAAGGAGGTGTTTTACCAAAATATAAAATATTGATGCCATTTTATGCAACGTGATTTAGGTTTTAATAGGGAATTATGTCTAGCCTTGTGTTGCATATTATACATGTAAGGGGATAGTCGTGATAGATTAATGATTAGGTGCTCAAAAATTTGCTCAACATTCAAAGTTGTTTAATCGGTGTGGAACCTAAACAACCGCATAGTGCTCTTTATCCTGAATCGGTGCAACTCATTTCACGGAAAACAGACTTTGTATGCTCCTAGAAATATGTTATGTTCATTTTCCTAAATAGGCAAATTTAAAAAAAAAAAATGCAGGCAGCCCAATCAACAATCCATACTGCTGGCGTGGCATTGACGGGCATACCTACATGGCAGGGTGACTTTGCATGTGACTGTTTACCTTCCGCGAATTGGATGGTGCCAAGTGGCACGATTTCATTGGTGGAGTTTCGGATGATTTTGATTGGTTGGTTGGTGACCAACTGTTGAGCCTCAAACCTACACTTCTTTATACATCCTCCCAGCCTCTTTTTCCTATTCATTTCCCTATTTTGCCACTCATTCCCTCCATCAATTTGCTCAAATCATTGTATTTTAGGAATTTTTACATGGTTTTCTAATTATGTTAATGACTGTGTTTGGTTTAGAATTTTGGTCCAAGGTGCTGCATTTCCGCAGCTCATACAGTGTTGACACAGGGTTTTCCGCAGCTGATCTCGGTTTCCGCAGCCAACCCCGGATTCTGCAACTGTTTTATTAAACGCTATGTTCTAGGTGTCCTCCGGGAAGAAGAGCCACATGGGTAAGTTCGTGGAATCAAGGACATGGTGTGTGTCCCTCCAGATCATCCAAACCAGTCATCCAAGCCCGTGGTCAACGAGGAGGCAACTTTGGTCAAACAGAGGTCATCGGCGGTGGCACGGCTCTGCGTGTTCTGTTTTAGAGCACGTGAAGAATAGGTAGCATCGTCCTCAGTTATGAAGGTAGTGGGAGACATAATCCAACAGCGGATTGAATGCCCACGATGACCGTTGCCTAGATCCAAGGACGTAGCAAGACTACGTGTTTTTATTCAACTGTTCAAATTACTTAGATTTCGTTAAGTTAGTTCGCCTTCTGCAATTATAAATAAAGCGTCTTTGAACGCTGGACAAGTTAGTTGTTAGCTGTTGTTTTTATACTTTTGAACTCCCACTGTATTTTCCTATTTTATGCACAATACATGAGAAGACTGTTATTCCATTTACACGTGTGATTGATATTTGAAACAGCTGGAGTAGGCAGAGGGCCCCTGTTTACTAAAGGCCTGTACAGTGTTTTTAGTTTCTCGCATTTCGTTTTCTTATTTCATGTATATAATGCCTTTAATTGATGTGTTTTAGATAGCTGTACATACATTTCAATTTCTACTTGTTTACATTTCTGCTCTTTTTTTTCATGACTGATTAGTGTGTTATGCAGGTTTCTTAGGCATGCCCAGGACAGTTTTATGCTTTTCTTTTTCATAACTCGTGACACTTGTGATCATCTTGTCTATGTTGCTGACCTTCTTTGTTTTGTAGCCTTTATTTCCTCATTATCACTTAGTCAATTTGCATATTTGCTTTTTGTTTGTAGATATCAAGTTGTTTATCTATTGATGGTCTCTTCTTTATAACTTAATATATTTATTGAGGACCAAAACATCACTTAATGCAGCTTGGTTTAGTTGTTCAGAAACTCACAATTGCTTGACTTGTTTTTAATTGTTTATCACATGATACATTCAGTTAAAAGGCAAGAGGTTAAGAAGAAGTTAAAGTATTTGTGACTAGTCTTTCCTTTAAGTAGATTTACTTTAGTTCACATTTCTTAGTTGTTATTTGTCATAGATTTCATTTTCATTTCCTTGCAGCAGCAGAGGCACTGGGCCAATGTCATTAGTCTTTTATTTGATGTCTTTACTTTCCTTTAAGCATTGATTTCATTTCAAGCTTTCTTGTAGAGTA
>APFE030789889.1:11105-22487 GCA_000404065.3 Pinus taeda
TATATCTGGTTGGACTTGGGCACGGAGGGCTAGGGAACTTGTGGAGGTTTCCTGGGCTAGGAATTTGTTTCCTAGTTGGCTGGGAGGTAAATCTGGTTGGGTCGGTGAGAAGGAGCATTCAGCTGGAGCTATACGACAAATGTATCATCATCAATCACTGGAACAGGTATTTTTCCATGAACTACTCTTGTTAAGTTGATATCAATGGAATGCTCATCTTAATTTATGTTTCTTATGATAAAATGATAAGATGTTAAATGTTTAAAACTTTGTGAGAAGGTCAGCAAGCTCCTGTTATTACTTGCAAATCAACAGTAAAATAGATCTGTTAGTGTATAATAGATTAAGGCTCTAATAATAGGAATCAGGTTCTTACACATGGTATCAGAGCGGGTTCAACCTCTAGGACCTATGGACCCTTATTTTGACTTCCTTCTCAAATTGTTAATTTAAATTATCTCCTCTTTCATACTCTAATTTTTTTAAGCTCAAAAGCCCCTCCCTAGACGCCTATATTGAAAACTAACAAGAATTTGCAGCGCAGACCAGGACATATTTCCGGCAATCATCATTTTCACATAGGAAGTGTTCTTGACTAAAGTGTGCCCCTAAATCACTGTAATTCTCATAATACGCAAATCACTGTAATTCTGATATTACGCAAAGTGCTCAGGGTGCCTTCTTTGGCATATGTGGCAAGTATAATGATCTCTGGACATGTGCATTATCTCCATTTTCCTGCAACAGTCATTAATGGGATGACCCATGAAACCTCCCTGCCATCCACTTCAGAGTCTCCTCTAGAAGGCGCTGCAAAATTGGTAGTCCGAAGGCAAGGGTTTTTCCTGACCCAGTTTCTGTTGCACCAATTACATCCTTTCCCTGATGAGCAGCTGCGGGTATGCAAAGTTTCTGTATAGGTGTAGGCTCCTTAAATCCCAGTGCCCAAATTGCCTTTTCAAGAAAAGGATGGAGCCTAAAGTCTCTCCATGCGGAAAATTCATCCACATCAAGTACTCTATCGGCTTCATGCTCTGCTGTGTTATCTTCTAGCATGCTAGATACAGCAACTTGAACCTCACCTGCATCATGCTCTCCCTCTGTAAGATTAACTGTCTTTATTAATTTTTGACTTCATTTTTTTTCTTCTTCTTCTTTTTCTTTTTCTGAATCTTTGGCGCTAACCCTTGGATTGAGTCATCTTTCTGGATAAGGCCTGAATCACTTCCATGGTCTTTATTGTCAGTTTCAATAGCACGTTTTTGTTTCTTCGATAAAGAGTGCCCCAAATTGTATGCATCTTCATCTATTTCTTCCAACGATAAAAAGCCTCCTTCGCTGCTACCAACCAGAAAGTTGAAACCATCGTCCATATGCAACTCGGTCCACGGAAGACTATCTACGCAACCCGAATTATTGTCTATCAAATCTGTAGAACTTTCCTTCGTCTTCTTCTTGTTGGTCTGATCTGTGGAGGCATTCTACGTCACCTCGTCTTCCAATTGTTTGGCCATTTGAGAAATCGCGTGCGAGATTTCGTGAATTCTTTAAACCCTGTAAAACCCTATTGTCAAGTGAGTGTCCAAGGGCTTTACAATGTGTGGTTAATAGATGCGGGCTCTCTTGTCTATGGACCAAATCTAAAGTTCTTGTGGATGAACCAGAGGTAGTTCTCTTTGAGACCACTACTCCCCATTCACGATATGAAAGAAATCTGAAATTGTTACAATTAGTGTACTTATTTTGATTTAGTTTTTCCATATTTACCCATTGAATACCACAAGAAATCACAAATGCGTTTGATGACTACATTATGCTTGTTTAAAAATTCGATGTCTTCCCAGGCCGAATTAGGCCCAGGGACCAATAGGGCATTCATTGACTGGTGAGGTTAATTGTGTGTTAAGCCATCCACCTGGTCTCGTTCTCCCTGTGTGTCTGCCTCACCCTTATTGCATATATTTCAGAGGCATAAGGTTGGCGCAAGGATCTGTGCTGGAAAGGATTTGAGCCGTAGTGGGGCTCTGCATTTTATGTTTAATCTTAGAATTCCGAGATCTGTGAAGGTTATTCCAAATTCTGGTAGATGCATGGCACGAGCCACTGCTTGCGAACAGGCCGAGGACAAACGTTTTGTGACCAATGGCGGATTGCAGAATTGCACACTCTACGACTTTCTAGGGCTTCCACGGGATGCCACTCAAAAACATATAAAGGATGCATACCGGAGGTCGGCTAAGATTTGGCATCTGGATATAGCTATGAAGGGGGAATTTGCCAAGAATACAGAGGAGTTCCTTAAAATTCACGATGCTTACATTATACTGTCTGATCCAGAAACTAGAGCAAAGTATGACGAGCGATTGAGGTTGCTAAAATAGCATATTTTCAAAACCTAATAAAACTCGTTATGTAGCCAGTTTTGACTGGATGCATAATTTTAAACGATTTGGATTTTGAATTGAAAAGAAAATCTTCGCTGAAAAAGAAATAAACAGGGACAGAATATGGCCATTGACTGCTCTTTGACCTATGCTCACACTAAAAGACTGTGCAGCTGTTCTTATATACACATATTCTGTCCCTGCTCGTATATCTGGTACTCTTACGCATGTAAGAAATCTAGCTGAAGCCTATTGCAGTGGACAAGTATACAAGCTCTGTGTTCAATGACAGTTAATGATGTGTTGGGCACGATATTCCATCACAGGGCATGTAATGATTTTAATTCTACTCTGTTTTATCTTATCCTATCTAACGTCCTAATGCAATCTGTAGTGACTGGTGAACCTCACTTTTATAGCCATAAGACCTGCAAATGGTAAATCTTTGAGTTCAACTCTAGTGGCACTTACGTTATAGTTCATAAGAAATGAGACCCTTGAAATGGAAAGATAGTTGGTGAACCAGGCTTATATTGCTAATGTTTCACGTTCCTTAGAAATCAAATTGTTCATCGTATAGTCTCATCAAATGAGGATGGGGATTGTTCAATGTTTCAACCATACCTACATTCTGGATACTAGAAACCAAATTTTCATAAATAAGCTGAACACAACCACCATCATAATTGAGCCTACAAATGTTAGGTTGACACAAATAGGGCTCTGCCATTAGTAAATAGAATCTAACATGAGCAATTTGAGTACCATGGTCAAGTGGAACTAATGATCGAATAATCTGCTTTGCAAAGAGGATAATCAATCCGTTTAAGGAAAAATATAAATGTTGTGTATCCCAGTGTATATCCAACAGTGGATATCCTGACCTATACAACATTCAATGCACTGCTGTGGGGATGCATATTGTTTGCCCTGCAATGACCCGGGTTCAGATCCCAACACAGATGTGCAGAGGGCAGTGTTGAAGAAGCGTTAAGACAGCGTTTGTGACGTTCATGTATTTGGCTGTTCCTGTTGTGCAGGAAATGAAGTTTCACTTTTCCTCGTCTAAATAGAGGACGTTACGCTTGATTATAATTATTATTTTTTGGACCATCTTTAGTGTCAAAGCTGTAAACTTTTGGGCCAACATGCACATTTCTACAATGCTCCTTTAAAAATAGTTCCTCAAGCTTTCCATGATTCAAGCTTCAACCTGGATTCTAATTTGGCCATGAGCCCCCCCAATATCATACTGGCATGGGGCATGGATCATCGTTTCAGTTTAACTTAAGATAAAAGTTCCAGGATGTGCCCTAGAGATCAGAGAGGAAACCATCCTAAACCCTGTCCCTATCTCGAACAACATTTTATGTTCTGATAATGAAATTCCCAACTTACAATTCAAAAAAAAACAGGGCAGCTATAATAATATTTTTATATCCCGACCTTCGTCAGAGCCTATTTTAGCTAAACAGAACCCATATATATGAAATTCAGCTAGCTAATTTCCCATGCTCCTACCCTAATCCCTTTCAGTAACCAATCTATACTCACTCCAAAATACCAGATCACACCGACTCAAGGATTCATCACAACATTGACTTGAATTGGGTAATAGACGATATCATATAAAACTGGAAAATTTGCAGTTTATAATTTCCCATGAAGGCATTCTGACAATCAGCTTAACTTACGCTTATATTTGGCATGAAGTGGTAAAAATGATTATCTCTGATTGATAACCATACAATTGGTCTAGATTGGCCTTTGTGGTGTTGAGGTGACGCTTGCTACATAGACTAGTGATGCAAAATATATGTGTACCTTGAAGAAAGGACAATAACACTGTACACCCAATCAAGATATTTTTTTAGATGGACAGGTAATTTTAGATGGGCATTCCTTTCCACACAGTTTAATATTACTCAGTGTCATCTAGAGGACAGGCAAACATTACAGTCGATGTGAACAGGAATAGTTTCCAGGAAAATAGCTTGCCTGTAGTTAACATTTCTCAAGTTAGGAAATATCACAGCCAGTTCTTCAAATATTATATTAATGTTTGCAAGATCCTAAATGTATATTCATTTCAGTGCCTTCACCAGAATATGCAAGCTCATTTATTAAGCAGAGGATTTTGACAGATTCACTTATTGATATAACTGAAATACAGGTTAGAGAGGGCAATGATATCACCACAGTTTTCCTTACAAGTGCTATCCCATTGAATATACCTCATTTCCAATATTTTGAGCAAGAGGCCACGCTAGTAATAATGGACCAACCACGTATAAAGCACCTGCCTGTGGGAGGCTTCGTGTGATCATAGTTGATATGGAGAAATAGAATGCTTGCCTTGCAATGATTGTGTGCTCTTTAAGTTGTCATGAAATGTAGAATCATGTTTTACTGTGATGAAATTTTTGATGGATGGCCCAACCCATCCACCTGTGAACATCGTTGTATTTTCAGCACCTAGTCCCTGCTCCATTTTAGGCCACTGATAAGGAAGGGCCATCTAATATCAATCAGGTTATCACAAATCCAACTGCCAATTGCATAGTTAAAATGTTCATGGTATCAAAACAAATCAGCCATATTTTTGGACAGCAAAATGTGTGCATGCATTGAATAATGCACTGAAGGACATTTGGCAAAATACATTGGATTGAAGATAGGTAAAATGGAAGGATTGACAGGTAAATGACAAGAACACAGATGTTTGTGCATAATTACATTACTAAGTGTGCTTATGTGGGCCAACTCCACAAACAAAGAACCTTAATGGTTAGTGGCTGCCAAACGCCACTTCCAAAGACTACAAAACTATGATTGACCACAAAAAGAGGATCTTACAAGGGAATGAATATTTCTTTAGTCCATTGATAAGGTAGGGCCATCTAATGTCAAGAAAGTTATCACATACGCAACCCATAATTGTATGGTTCAAAGATCCATGATATTAAAACACTAGTACATATGTTTTAGACGACTTTCTGTGTGCCTATATTAAATAATGCACTAGGGGACATTAGCAAAATGGACTGGGTTGCCAAGACAATTGACGACTAATGAATTGGTTCCAAATGCTAGGTACATGACAAGGACACAACCATTTGCAGTGTTAATACATTGCTGATAATTCGTTTTATGCAGTCCAACTCCATGCAATTAATCACTATGATTATGGTGACTGGCAAATGCCACTCACAATCAACTAGAAAATAATGATTCACTACGGTGGAAAAAGTTTATATAAGCTTACACATAGCTGTTTATTTGAGAATTTATAGTTTTCAGTGTTACGATTTCAATCCTATGATTGCAGATATTTTTAATTCTCGAGGATATCAATCCTAAATCTTATTCGTGAAGCTACAGTTCCTTAAAGCAGTGCAATACAAAGTTTGCGCCTTTTGCATGGCCAGCCTTCAGAAAAACCAATTGTTATTTTTCTGTTGTTAAAAAAACTTGAGAAAACCAGTCTTTCCACAAATATAGAGGTCAAAACTTGATCAAGAAAGATAAACGTGTATCATATATTTCTCAGATTAAAAATTGGATGTTCTTGGCTATCATTAAGCAAAATGCTTTCAACAAATAAAGACAAAAGAAGGAAAACCGGTTTTCTTAGAAATTCAAATTTATACTCCAATGACCAATCTGGACAATGTCTTCAAACCAAAATTTTTAAACTTCCCAGAAAAGACAAGAAACAAACCTGAAACATCATTTTAAGCAACTTTTGCTTTGGTACTTACCAACTAATTTTCCAGAACTAGTCAAGATAGCTTCCTCATCAGAGTTCATGTTCAATTTGTCTCCTTCTAGATGTGATTTGCCTCTAGTGCGTATTTCCTTCATACAAGCCAGAATTGAGGAACTTGGGCATTTCTTAGTCCTGAGGATATTTCTTGTCGGCATTGAATGATCTCTTTGTTTTTTCTTTCTCTTATGAGTAACCACACACTACTCATCAATTTGCATTTCTTCCAAGTCCCCCATACTTGGCGAGCTTTTTTTTTTGCATGCTTCTTGTCATTCTCATTGGAATTGAAGCCACAGCAGGCGCCTTGAATTGTGTGGAAGTTTCTGTAGAACATTCAGACTTTCCTCTATTTTTTGCATGCTTGAGACACTTGGACAGGATTTACCATCTCCTTTTCAGCAATGCTTTTCTTCTTTCTTAAGTTTCTACTCCAATAATGTGAATCTTTAAAACTTGGTAGGTTCTCAGCATTTTGCATACTGCTTTCAGAGAGTTTCACTAAACCATCAACACTGCTCGCATATCCTTCAATTTGCATGATTTCATTTTTTTTTATTGCGGAGAAACAGAGAACTCTAGCTGCTCTTCATTTGTCAACTCCACCTCTTTATTTTCATCATGAAGATCAGAGTTTGTTTTTTTATAGCTAGAAACTGTCTCATCTTTCGTCATTATAATAACATTTTTCTTATTCACAGCACTTCTTGTCATTACTTGACATCGAGACTCCTTTTCTGTTGTATCGTTTCCCTTTGACTTTTTATGTGGTTCAGACTCTACACCCTTTTCTGACATGCAATAGGATTCCTCAAGTCCTTCGCTGTACATTGTTGCAGACATCCTCTTCCTCTTTCTTTGCACCATATGGTTATAAGTTAAGAATGACTCATTGTCTGAGTCAGCTTCAGCCAGGATATTTTCTCCACTTGGAAAATCACGCAAGCAGTTAACTCTTGTATTTTCTTTATTTGCCTGCATTTGAAGTAGCAGATTTGACTTTGCACGAGTTATTCTTGTTTCTATCATTGTGTCTTGTTTATGCTGACCAACTTCAATGTCAATCTGACAAAGCTCTTCATCTGTCTGCACTCTCTGTCTTCTGGATCCTCTCCCAATGCTTTTGCCATTCCTTGTATTTTTCACTTCGTCGCATGTTGCATCAATGAGTGCATTTTTCTTACTCTTAGCCCTAGTAATCCTTTCATACACAGAAATGGCCAGCCTTTTCCTTAAATCTTTTTATCCAGACAGCTGTGAGCATCTGTACACTGCCCCTTGTGCACTCTCTGTTTGTTAGCTTCTTGATAAACTCCTTGTTTATCACTTGATATATTTGCTTCTTTTTTATTAAATGCACCCTTTTTACAAACTTTGGCAGCATATTTACACTTTTGTGGTGGCAAAATTAAATAGTTATCTGTATTGCAGCATGACCTCACCTTAGTCAGGTGTCTACATCTGGTGCACTTCACAACATGAGCCCTAGTAATTATGGTTGTCATCCTCTCTGAACATGAGTTTTCAATTATTATTATTTCTCTTTATATAAACTTACTTCTTGTTTATGATTTGCTTCCACTTAGATGGATTTAGTTTATCATAGATTATATGATTTGCATTCCTAATTACATTTTCACGAATATAATTGATGCTTAAAATTGTTCTAAATTCTGCATTAGAATGCATGTATGGGGCACTGGGCATGTTACAAATACAATTTATTTTATTTCTTTCTTTCTTGCAAACAAGTAAATAACAATACTGGGTACTCTTCAAATAGACAACATTCAGTTTTCTCTGTTCTTTATTTGAAAAGATATAACTTGATGCAGCAGTTGTAGAAAATATATTCTTGTTGCAGCAGTGTTTAAAAAAAAAACTTGATGCAGTAATATAAAATGCATAGGTGCTTTTTAGAATATTTTGCTCATGTACAAAAAAGAGGAAACAAAGAAACCATCAATATTTGGAATTTCCAAGAATCTAAAAAATTTGGAGCAGTTACATACTTGTCTGCCGGTACATTGATGGGACCAAATGTGTCCCTCTCCTCTCTAAAAGCTGTCCAAAGTGATCTGCTGTATGTAAATGATATGCCATGCATCAAGGAAGATGCAGTAGATATAGATAGATGGCGTCGATATGCTGAAATGAATGCCATTATATCACACCACCTGCAGCAATGACAAAATGAGTTAAGGTCCTTTCAAACTGATAGTTTACGTGGAGTAAAAATCAGACTCTCAACAGTTCTCTGATGTTGGATTTTAAAGGGAGAAGATTGTCAGAAGGTGTGATCGCTGGCTTCTAAGAAAATAATCCATTGCCAATGTTATTTATTCTGCTTCAAAAGCAGACTAAGGTGTGTGTGGCAAGAATGCAATATGTGTGAAAATTCTAAGTCTAATATCAAGAGTAAAAAAAAAAAAAAATATAGTATCAACCTCTCAAATCACAATCTTAAGATCCCTCCATGCTGGCTCTCCTTTCAGCTGGGAAGTCCCTTGACTACAAATATCCATAACCATGAGCAATAGGTTCGCCAGTTACTCCAGAGGACAAAGCATCCCACCAATTTTAAATAGTGTTGCAGCGTAATTTACACTAAGATATGCATTCTAAACATATGCCTTGTGGCCATTATTGAGAGACAAAGATCCTTGAATGAAACAGAGAACATAGCCTAGATATTCATTTCCACAAAATATCCGCGTTGGTAAATTAAGTAGGCTATAAGTACAAATTAATTCATGAATTTAAGCTTCCCAAGGTGACACAACATTCGACAATCTGATATTGAGGGCCCGATCTCTTAAATTTTGTCTATTTTTTCATCTTTCTGTAAAGCAACTTATACGAAGCCACTATACTACTGCAGGTCCAAATATGGTATGCTGGTTAGATATATATAAACTGTAGGCAGAGATTTGGTGCCCATACAGAATGGCTATAGGTTTGGTTCATTACCATTCAAGAAGAGAATAATCACATAATGTATATACTATAAAACAGTTAGATCCTGATGACCATATAGATGGTGGAACAGAGACTGTATTTCCAAATGATATAAGAACACATCAGATAAAATTTCATGAAAAGGTTCATATGCCTCATCCAATTAATTCTACACCTCCATTACTTCGAGCTGGTCAAACTTCACTTCCTCAGCCTGTATTGATTCTTGATATATACAAAGAAATGTGTGAAAATATCGCTTTAACCTTAATATATTCATAATTGGTTAAACTGCCAAGGGCTGTGTAAATACCCTTTACCCTTTTATCATGGCTGTCAGCCACTTCCCACGCAGATACATAAATTCATACACTCACTTCACGATCCCATAAGTCATCCTCATCATTCACTGTGGACTTTTTACTATTGTTGAGGAACATTAATGCTTGTTTGTATCCCCTTGATTCTCTATGGAGGTCTTTATCTTTCTGGAGGGTAGGGCTATTGCCACAGTCTTTTGGTTAAAATAATACAATGTGAAAGGATAGATATCTGTAGAGAAGGCAATGGATCCTTGTTTGGACTGGGGAGCTTCAAAACTCATGTGAGACCTAGAAAATTGGTACATTAAGGTGGTCATGGAGATTTGTAATATCCATTGAGTGATCTTACTTGAATAGAATAACAATGAGTGGAAGGAAAATGCCAAGGAGCAAGAAAACGAATCAACGATGGTCTTTCAAATATCAAAAATTATGAACATGCCTTGGATTAGACATGTGGAAATTGAAGCTCGGGTGTTAAATAATGTTTTCCAGACAAAAATTAATGGGGCAACATGAGAGTTGGTGGAGACAATCTTGGAAGATATCACTTTGTTGAGCGCAGAACTAAGCTTAAGAAGACCCGTCCTAAATCTCAATCTGACAAAGATTCAAAACCTGATTGATGTTATGATTGAGTTGATAAATGATAACTATTTTTATCAATAGTTGTTTGATGTTGGTTGTAGAGACAGGGACATAACTGAATCAAACTCTTTCAAGGAATATTTTATGTTAATTCTTATTTCTATCTTGCATTGTATTCTTTTCTTATCAATGTTTAAGAGGATTTCTCATGTGGATAAGACACCATTGTTGGCCATGAAAAGATAAAACACTAAACCAAGAATGCCAAAAACCGCTTCATTATGCTACTATTTCTGAGGGTGAGGACAATGGTCCTTCTTTAAAAGAAAACAATGCTTATGCCTCATAGTTATGCCCCTCACAGTGATATGAAAGAAGAGAAAACATATTGGAGCATGCAAGCAAGCTTTCCTCAGCTTGCAAATGATTAAAACTCTTTCAAAGACCCATTCAATTGTGTCATATTGTTGGGAAATCATAGTTTTATGATAGTTGGAAACAAATGTTGATTTGAGGAACCTTCCAAGGATTAGGGATTTTAAAATGGAAGCTTATTTAGTCAATAAAAGACCAGTGAAAATATTAGAATACACTCTTACCCTTATTCTAGTGTTGAATAAAATGCCATGAAAAATAATGTGTCTTTAGTTTTGGATAAAAGGACCCTCAACTTTCTTCGCAACTTTTGTGGTCACTGGCCACTGGTGAAAGGAGTAGGCATCTTTAGAGATGCGGTGCCATTTAGAAGGGGAGCACCAATAGCAGCAAGGCAAAGGCAATTATTCCACACATTTAATTATTTCTCATTGTCTGGTCATATTGTGAGCTGTAGTATTTATCATGAAACTGTTTTAGTACTAGTAAACAATGATTAAATATATAATAAGTTTGAACCTTTTGGCATTTAGGGGACATTTATCTCAATTTACAAAAAAAAAATATCTATATATTATATATATAATATTTATATATATATATATATATTATATATTTAATAAAGTATAAAAATCATGTTGGAAACAACTTCTGAAGTTCTGAGTCTTTTATTTTCAAGATTAACTAAATGGGTTTCGAAGATGAAAAAAAAAAACCATCAAATTGGAAGAGTGAGGTTTTATTTTATTTTATGCATAAAACTTTTGCTAGCACCTTCTAGTGGAATTAATAGTGCACTAATCCATCGCTTGCCATTATTTTGGTTTTGGTACCACCTTATAGCATATCCGGGTTCAAATGCTATTTTCCATGACGGACAATTGAATATCTTCAACTCTAATTGTTATTGAGGGGTTCCACAAAGATGTCACATGAGAAATTATGGTGCCCATTTTGACGTAGACAACTGTCTATGTTAAGGTTTTAT
>APFE030789897.1:0-10566 GCA_000404065.3 Pinus taeda
TAAATATTTATAACATATATTTAATAAAGTGATCATTTAAAATATTTATAAACTATATTAATCAGCATAAAGACTGGGTATCGATCATATAATATCTAAACCTCTTAAAGACCACCCTACCTACTGGAAATTAATTACAAGAAATATCGCAGAGGCTTCAATGCTGAGAGGCGGTGGCTGCAAGTGGGAGGGCGGCCACCGCCAGGCGAGGGGGATATATAGCAGAAGGTTGACCCGGGAGCAGGGGGGCAGAGAGAAGGAAAGACTCATTAGCAGGAAACCCGGAGAAGAGATTTGACAGCAGAAGAGCCTTGAGTGATCTGAGTTCTGGGCACGGAGGGACAGAGAGCCTCTGTGGAGAGCTTCTCTGGATCGGGCAACCAGGTTGCTCTGTCAGGTCGGGTGGTATTGGCCATCTCGAAATTGAATCAAAGGAGTACCAGTTCAGCAGCGAAATCGGAAGTCAGCAAGCAGCTCAGGTAGGTGCAAGTTTCAATTTTATGCATTACTGTCTTTAAATTTCATGGTTATCTCTCTGGTTGCTGTAATTAGGAATTAGGTTACTACACACATCCTCCATCCCTCTGAGGTGGTCTAGTGTCTCGGTTCCCCTATGGGGTCGTGGGTTTAGTGGGGACAAAGGCCCGAGTCTTGGGCACTGTGTCAATCATATCCCGGGTCCTAGAGATAGCGTCTGCCAATGATATGGGCTTGTAGAACCTCCCTCACCCAACCACGTAGTGGCTCTGCAAGCCCCTCCACAAATAGCATGATCAGTCGAGCCTCCGAGATGTCAGTCACCATCACTACCAGTCTCTGAAACTCCGTGATGTAAGTCGAGTGGGATCTCTATCAGCAGAATGGGAGGATTTGTCTATCTCACTCACCTTATGTCATCCGCATCTCTATGGATAAAGAAGGAACTCTATATCCATCATTCATGGGGTCTAGATGGATGAGAGAGGCCAGAGTTATGATTTGCTGGGCACAATTCAGTGGCAGAAAATTATCAAATTGGGTCAGTGGGAGGACCACTTCCTTCCCACATTTCAGTAAATTCCTAGTTAGCTAGGGATCTACATTGTCAAATAAATGAGACATGCCACATTTTCGAGTTCATTCTCTGAAGAGGATTCAAGCACTGTGAAACTTTTAGAGTCAGCTGACCAGGCTGCTCTTCTCCATGTGATCCCTTCCTTTGGCTGACCAAAACAAAGAAACATTTCCCTTCTAAAGGTTCTGAAAAGAGGTAGAGGTTTAGACAGTTGGCCAATATGACCTTCTGTAAGAGAGAGAACTTTAGCACTAGCACAATGAAGATAAATAGACTGATCACGATCAGCAAATGGTGTATATCAGAAGAATTTCCTTGTGCAAGGCAAGCCAAAAAGTAATAATAGATTATTGGAAAAAACGCACAGTACTTTTAGCAATTCAAATAATAGATCTAAGATAACGAAAGAACCAAGGATGACGTCACAGGCAGCTTTCCATGATACACTCTAACTTCTTAATTGGTGTTGTCGCTTCTAAGAGAGGCCAAAGAAGAAAAATCAAGGGATCAGTTTAATATGCCATACAATTTGATAAGATCTAATCCCTGCCTAACAACGCTTTGATCTCAATGCTGATGAGTCTAAATTCTACGTTCCAGTAAATAGGTATATTTATTATCTATTAAATCTTTATCACTGGTGGCTTCTACCTATTACAAATCTGATGCACAAAATCTTTTTCTGAAAGTCACCATAAAGTTCACCGTTCTATATTCAAATTCAAGGTTGACGGCTAAGCACATGGTTTCTGGAGATAGAGAAGAAATGCTATAAACAGCCCAACCTAAGTAGGAATATTTCAAAATGCTTGTAAGAGACAACATTCAGCAAACTTGCAAGTCAAAATAATTGGGAAAATACCCTAAAGAAAAAAAATTCCACCATAATGGATCTTCTAGTTCAGTATATGTAGTATCCAAATCTCTCATAGTTTACAGGCACTGCAGATATAAAAGAAAGGTTTGAATGTAGCATATACAGTTTAGTCAGAATTACGTAGTCCCGTTTTTCCCTACTCAGAATAGCTATCCCAGTAGATCCATGTGAAGATAACCATATGATGGGGTAAGCTATTTCTGTAACCTGGTTCCTCTGTAGTCTAATCAATGAGAAAACAATTTGCTTATTCTGACTTTATCTTTATAACAGATGAAGCACTAATATGATTTCCTGAAAAACACCTGTACCATAAGTGTAGCCCATACAGTATACCTTCTCAGGTATTTCCATATTTTAAAGATGAAATTTAAGTCGTAGTCACTTAAATGAATCCTAACAAAAATGTCAAAACTCAACAGTTCAATCTAACAACTTCTAGGAAGATCAATATGGGTTCTGGGAATTTGCTGCTACAAGAAAATACTTCCTATTTAAGCCCTTGCAAAGACATGATCAAAATACAACAGATTTGAAATGACAGAAATTAGACTGATTGACAGGATTTCTCATATTTTATGGACTTAATTTGGAATGTCCGTCTAAGAGGATGGAATGTAAATTTTCACTACCCTCGAAAAAGCTGACAATCCAGCCACTCGTATAATTTTACAATATAATGTGTTTTACACTCAACTCAGAAAATGGGGTTATGAACCTAGTCATGTTTATCAGACATGTCTAAGTATTAAATTTCTGAAGGTATTTGAGATTGCTTTCGTGACAAAGGAAATAAAATTCAAAATCCTCTAGTTGGTTTAAATCCCAGACACTGTATATATACTAAATAGGAATTACATGAACACGTGGAATTTGCATAATGCATGGTTAGTGGATTCTTTGAAATTCACTCGAGAAATAAATTCTTCACCTGCAGCTTCTCGAGTAGAAGAACCTAAATGTCTGTAAAAAATGAAATTCTTAATGTTTCTTAGAATATGGATTGTATCCTAACTTACAAAGTAACATTTTTTACATAATATAAACATTTCATGCACAAAAACTTATCAAGAAAAACAGATTTATTATCACGTGTGAAAATTTCTTTACAGTGTGCTTCACAATTACTATACAGAGGAACATAAAAGAATGAATAACAAAAATGGCCGCAGCTCATGAGCTCTCACCTTCTCAGGAGTCAATAAGTTCATCTGAAGGATTCCCATGGGCTCGCGTTGTCGTCTTTCATTACTACTAGCAACCTGAAATGCATTTAATACAACATACAATTCATCCAAAACCTTAAATAAAAGAAGACTGCCCCAAAGAAAACAGTAAAGCATTACAATTTTCTGACAAATACAAAGAGAGAGAATGACTAGAACATTCTTGTACACATTGGAAAGGGAGTAGATATATCCAACTAAATTGAAGAAACAACTGAAATAAATGTACTTGCAATGGCCATCTATAAAAATAATAATTTTCGTGACAACGAAAAGTTCACTGCATTTCAATCTTGGGCTCCTCTTTAGGAACACAAACAAGAAATGTACCGTCACTCCCTTCTCCACCCTCACTGCATCCAACTTGGACAACAAGGAAATTGTCCCAGATTATACAATGCTACATAATCATTTTCCTTGGCTGTAAACTTTCAAAAACCTCAAATCAGTAGCAGATAAGTTTGGCTATCACATGTAACCTACCTGTTGGATTTTTGTAGCTATGGCCGGTCTTCATATTTTATGATATAGCCCCTCAAATATATGTAATGGTAATTTCATGACATGTTCTTCGTGTCTTTTTCAAAAGAAAGAACATGACTTTTTAAATTTTAATATTTTGACATCAAGAATAACAAGTCAGCCCTCCACTTCATCAAGTCAGCCCAGTCCTATTGTGGCACCCATTCGGCCTCCTAAGAAAGAAATATATATGCATTCGGCCTCCTCCTCTTGGCACCATTCGACCTCAAGACATAACATCTTCTGATCCAAGCGAAGGAGAAATAGGACAAGGAGGATGAAGACAAGAAAAGCATCTTCTCTTTCTAGTTTGACCTCGTACTTTCTCTCTGTTGACTTTGCACATATGACAAGTTTCTGGGCATATCTGGCAGCAGGTCCAAGTTTTCTGGGTTCAGGAGGAGGCCAGAATTCAGCCCTATCAGAGCAGATCCGGCCAAGTCTTTTGGGCAGCATCTTGACTTGATGAGAAGAAACTTTGACCAGGTTTGACCAGGGATCTCTTGCTGGTCTGTTTGACTTCATTTTGACTAGTAAAGACCAGTTGTATCTCTTGTTGAATTAAAGAATTTCTCTAAGGAAAAGGTTGTTGGGATTTCCCCCCAAGTGGGTTTTCCCAGGGTAAATCTTGTGTGACTTTGTGCATCATTGTTTTCATTATGATCTCTACTGTCCTATTGTTTTATGGTTGAAGTTCTGAAGTATAATTAGCTTAATGGTTTTACTGGAAGTTCTAAAGATAATCTTCATATCATTGGAAGTAATTATCAGTTTCAGAAATAAGTGCTAGTATCTATTGTACTTATAAAAATCAACATGGTATCAGAGCTTTGATGAAAGGAAGAAGACATTGAGACAGAAAACAAGTTGGAGGGTGCTACAAATTTCAGAGCATGGAAAACAAGGATTGATCTTATTTTTGCAAAAAATGATGTTTTGGATATTGTGAAGGGCAAAGTTACCGAACCAGGAGATAATGAAGGGAAAGCAAAATACAAGAAGGATGACATCACAGCCTTGAGTATTATTGTGAAGTCTATCAGAGATCATTTGATTCCTTATGCCTCAAATCTTGACACTTCAAAGAAGATGTATGATTCCTTGGTTGGATTAGATACCATCAATAACATTGGTCAAGCAATGAGTTTGAAGAATGAGCTTCATGATGTTAAAATGTCAAGAAATGATACTGTGGCCTGCTATTTCATGAAGATCTCTTAGCTGAGAGATCTTAAAGCAATTCATGAAATTATTTCAAGCAATTGACGAAATTATTTCTGAGACAGAACTTGTGACTACAGCCATTAATGGTTTGCCTGACTCATGGGATTTGTTTGCATCTAGTATTTGTGGCAGGAAAGAAACTCCAAGTTTTAAGGAATTATGGACCTCATGTACTCCAAAAGAATCTAGACTAATATCCAAGGGAAAGATTCAAAGACCTCTAGATGGTGAATCTCGAGCTTTTGCAGCCCATGCAAAGAATGGTAAAGTAAGAAGGAACTTTGGAAGATTACAGAAAAAAAATTCAGGAAGGAGACCTGCTCCTAATCATCGTCAAGCAAATAAAGATTTGTCAAATATTCAATGCTTTCGTTACCACAAGTTTGGTCATTATAAAAATCAATGTATTGAAGGGAAGGATGATAAGAAACGAAAGAACAAGCAACATGTTTCTACATTAGCCATTAATAATGAGCAGCCTAATCAAGTGACAGTGATATCTGGTTGGTAGATAATGGAACTTCAAGACATATGACAAGCAACTGCAATAGTCTCACAAAATTGGAAGAGAAGTCAACGCTAAAGGTGGAGCTTGGTGATGAAGGGAAATATGAAGTCAAAGATGTTGAGTCAACATCCTTTGAGCTGGAAACAGGAGGAAATATGTCTTTGAATGATGTATTGTATGTTCCAAGTTTGAAAAAGAACTTAGTCTCTACCTCATCTTTACAAGACAAATGATATAGAGTTGCATTTATTGATAGGCAAGTTCTTGTTTGGAAAAAGGGCTCTAGCATAGATTTTGCCAAAGTAATTGGTGTTCGAGAAGGAAGCTTGTATAGACTCCTTGGACAATCTGCTCAAGCATTGGTACATAATGACACCAATCTATGTGAACTATGGCACCGTAGATTTGCTCACATCCATTATAAGGCTTTGTCTGTATTAAAGAATGTTGTTACAGCCTACAGGTCTACCAGAACTTCAAGTACAACATGGAGTTTGCAAAGGTTGTGCACTTGGCAAGAATGCCAAGGGATAATTTCCAAGCAATGGCAACAGATCCAAGGAAATCTTGGAGCTAATTCATTCAGATGTGTGTGGACCAATGACAACAGCTTCCTTGAGTGGTTTCTTGTATTATGTAGCATTTATTGATGATTTCTCCTGAAAAACTTGGCTCTATTTCATGAGGACAAAAGATGAAGTCTTTAGCAGGTTTCAAGAATTCAAGGTTGAAGTAGAGAACTTGATAGGAAAGGAGATCAAGACTCTTAGATCAGATAATGGAGAATAATACACTTCTAATGAACTCACTGATTTTTGCAAAGAAGTTGGCATTAAGAGGAAGTTAATAGTCCCTTACAACTCTCAATAGAATGAAGTTGCCGAAAGGAAGAATAGAACCATTGTAGAAGCTTCTAAGGCAGTGATCCATGATCAAGATTTGCCCATGTTCTTATGGGGAGAAGCATCCAAGGCAGCAGTTTATGTGCATAACAGAAGTCTTCACTGATTGTTCGAATTCAAGACTCCTGAAAGTCTTCACAGGTAAGAAACCAGAGGTTGGACATTTGAGAATATTTGGCTTTCCTATTTATATACATGTACCCAAGGAAAAGAGGTCGATGTTGGAGCCTTCTAGAAAGAAGGAAACATTTGTTGGGTACAGTGAGACATCAAAGACCTACAAAATTTATATTCCAGGTCAACAGAGAATTGAAATCAGCAGAGATGTTATCTTTGATGAGGATGCAACTTTCAGGAAATCCAGGAATGTTGATGATGATTAAGAACATGAAGCTCCTCATAATGTTGATACAAGGCCTTCTGAACCAGTGAATCCTTCTTCAAAATCTCAATAAGAGCCAGATGGGCCAAATGATCCAGTGGACTCTCGTAGGGTTGTTGTTCCAGAAATCGAGAAGAGACCTGCATGGTTTCGAAATACTTTGCAGGATGCAGAAGGACATGCATCTCCTCGTGGCACGTTCAGAGAAAGCAAACTTCCTAAGAACTACTCAGGATATGCTGCATTGATGAGTCGTATCATTGATTTTGAACCATCCAACTATGAGGAGGCAGCAAATCACCAAATTTGGAAAGATGCCATGTTAGAAGAATACCAGCCCATCATGAAGAATGATGTGTAAGATATTGTGCCAAGACCTGAAGGGAATTCAGTGGTAACTTCCAAGTGTATATACAAGATCAAGCATACAGTGGATGGCAGCATAGAGAAGTACAAGGCAAGATCCGTGGCAAGAGAGTTCTCCCAAAAAGAGAGAAAGGATTATGAGGAAACATTTGCTCCAGTTGCCAGGTACACTTCTATTAGAACTATCATTTCTATTGCTTCTGTTATGGGTTGGAAATTGCATCAAATGGACATGAAGACAGTTTTCCTAAATGGGTTGATTGAACAAGAAGTGTACATAGAACAACCTCAAGGTTTTGAGGTACATAAGAGGGAGACTCATGTTTGCAAGCTGAAGAAAGCCTTTTTTGGACTCAAGCAGGCACCTCGAGCTTGGTATTCTTGAATTGATGGATATATGTTGAGTCTTGGTTTTACCAAGAGTGATGTTCATCCAAACCTTTACTACAAGGTTTCTAGAGGTGAGCCCGTGATTCTATTATTATATGTTGACGACTTATTTCTGACAAGAGCAGAGAATCTCATTGACCATTGTAAGAGGGAGTTAACTGTTGAGTTCGATATGAAGGATCTAGGCTTGACGCATTACTACTTGGTATTGGAAATATGGCAGGAGCCAGGAGAGATCTTTCTTGGTCAAGGATAGTATATCCTTCAAATATTTGGAATGATGGAATGTAAGTCCATGTCTACTCCCATGGTGATGAACCTGAAGAAGCTGAGAGACTCTTAGTCAGATTTGGTGGATCCCTCTAAGTATCAACGATTGATTGGTTTGTTAATGTATTTGGTTAATACCAAACCAGACATTAGCTTTGCAGTGAACACTCTAAGGCAATTCCAAGTGGAATCAAGGCATGTACATTGGATTGCAGCAAAGCATGTACTGAGATATCTATGTGGCATAGTTAGTTATGGTTTGAGATATGGCTCAAATGGTGGAGTACAACTGCAAGGATTCTCAGATTCCAATTGAGCAGGGAGTGTGGAAGACAAGAAGAGCACATTTGGATGTTCTTTCAACTTAGGATTTGCAATGATATCTTGGATGAGCTGAATGCAGACATCTATTGTGCTCAGTATTGCAAATGCAGAGTACATTGGAACTAGTTTGGCAAGTTGTGAAGCAGTATGGCTTTAGAAGCTACTTGCAAGATTGCTTGATGAAGTGCGGGATCCGACTGTGATATATTGCAATAATCAAACTTGTGTGAAGCTTTCAGAAAATCAAGTTTTTCATGATAGGTCGAAGCACATCAAGATCAAGTATCATCAAATCCGAGACATGGTACAAAAGGGTGCAGTGAAGCTCTAGTACATCTCTACAAACGAGCAGGTAGCTAGCATTCTCACCAAGCCTCTTCTCAAGGTAAAGTTTGTATACTTCAAGGACAACTTTGGGGCTTGGAGTAGTTGAGAATGCCTCCCTCATTAATAGGGAATGTTGATGGTGTAGCATCAAGGGGCAAACATTCTCCTTAAGTTGGGATATAGATAGGCCAAAGTATTGACTAGGGGCCACAAATGTGGCTAGGGAGAATGGCCCGGAGTGCTCCCCAGATGGGACAGTGGGTGCCTTTAGCATCAGGCAGAAGAGTTACCATTCAATCAGTATGCAGGAATGGTAACAGCCCAAGTTTTCACCATAGGTCACAGTTGTTGACCAGGTTCCAAGTGACGATATGGATAATTGGTGGATTGTTGCCAATGACAACTTGTTATGCATGATGCTTTCCATAGGTAGTAGATTGACACATCAACATAGCTAGCTCATTCAAACTTTCCTTGGAGAATTTTTTCAACAAGAAAACATTTGAAGAAGTCATTATGAATACCTTCCTAGCTAAGAGGGAGTGTTGGGATTTTGTAGCTATGGTCAGTCTTCATATTTTATAATTTAGCCCCTCAAATATATGAAATGATAATTTCAAGACATGTTTTTCATGTCTTTTTCAAAAGAAAGAACTTGAATTTTTAAATTTTAATGTTTTGACATCAAGAATGACAAGTCGACCCAAGCCTATTGTGGCACCCATTTGGCCTCCTAAGAAAGATATATATATATATATATTGGACCTCCTCCTCTTGGCATCATTCAACCTCAAGACAAGAAAGACAAAGACAAGAAGAGCATCTTCTCTCTCTAAATTGACCTCGCACTTTCTCTCTATTAGTTTTTGTAGCACTGGATGTGTTCTAGCCACGAAATTTGGTGGAGAGGCTAGAATACATAAGATCTCCAAAACCCAGAAATCGTTTCTGGGGATTCCACCTAGAGATGGCTTAATTAGATTATTAGTCATTTTTTAAATATTTCCTAAGTTGAAACTTAGAGAATATGGCTAATTAATCAGAATTAATTAAGACAAGGTGAGAATTCTCTAGAAACTCACTCGAATCAATCCAAAGATGATCATAGCCATTAATTAAGTTTTAATCTTGGTCACTGGTGCTCCAACAGAGGATTATAAGAGGAGTTCGATGTGGTGATGGAGAACACACTTGAGCAGTTCAATTTACTTGGCAGATTGATTTCCAGAGTAGCAACAGCCAACTATCGGACACCAAAGATCGAAGCAGTGAGTGAGGGGCAAAGGCAATGAACCAGAGGAAGTTTTCCAGATCCAGAGAGGCAATAGCAAGAGGGCTGAGTTATCCTAGTGAGGCAGCGCAAAGGACTGCGCAGTAGCTCTAGAGAGGGCAGTTCGATTTACTGGAGAGAAATTCATTCTCAGTTCCAGAGGCCAGGCAGAGGTTCCAAAAGGCTGGAGAGACGATTTCCTCAACATCAGAAGGCAAAATGTCTTCATTAGAAATTGGTTGGACGCTTGATTCCATAGAGACTATGTAGAGGCTGACGCAGAAGCTTCAGGAGGCCAAGTTTTCTGAAGGCAGGTTGTGTTGGGATTGCTTGTGGAGGAAGGGTAATTCCCTTCAATAATTTTGCCTAGATTTTTCTTGCTGTGGATTTCTAGATTCAAGCATCCAGATTGTACTCGGATTTTCACTATTGCATAATAAAAAAACCCTCACTGTTGCACCAATTTTCCCAAGTTGGGTTTTTCTGGGGACATTTGTCCAAAAATAATAGTGTTAAATTTTATGTGTGTGTGCTAGTAATTTCTCAACTTCGAGCGCTATTTTCTTCCGCGGTTTTATTTGTGTAGATTGCAGTCTGATTTAATTAGTATTTGTCGTAGCAAATGTAGAAATTCCTTGTAGATTCAAACTGCTTATGTGATTTGCTAAAACAAAAGACTTGAATCTACTCTACTCATCAGCGGAAACAATCAATTGATCGAGAAATCACTAAGCATACAAGAGAAAGACTTCAATCAACACATTACACAATGATTTGTTGGGGAAAGCCACAGCTAAAAACCCTTGCTATTTGTATACTACATTAGTCAGAAATATAAAATTACAGTGCTTTCCTCAAGCCCGAGCAACCTCTGCACTATCTCTATCTGTCTCACTGCTTCCTAGACAAGCCATGGCCAATACT